>JAJEJO010004523.1:134681-357544 GCA_020662805.1 Glaucomys volans
AGTGGAACCCAGAGGAGATCCCTAGAGATCCCTCTTCCAACATGGACTGGCAACATCTGGCCCTGGAGGTATGTGGATTTAAAATCTCCAGACCAATTGCCCTTCAGTGAAGAGACTGGAGCCTATGGAAGCCTAAATCCCACCACCTGGAGATCCACCTCCAGGTTTAACCCTCTCACATAGCAACCCCAGCCTGAGGGTGGAGCAAACATCTCAATCTTCACTGAGGACAAGAAGGGAAACTGAAACATTTTCCATCTCCAATGGAAACAGTTGCCCAATTTTTCACTGAGATTTTTTTCTCTTTCTCCCCCTGCCTGACAATTCTAACATTTTGAAACCAATTATTTTTACTGAATTTATAGTTATTGAATTTATAGTTTATTGAAGACTAGGAAGTCTGATTAGTATATTTCAGTTTAGTTTTTTTGTTTTGTTTTGTTTTGTTTTGTTTTGTTTTGTTTTGTTTTTTTGTGGTGCTGGGGATTGAACCCAAGGCCTTGTGCTTACAAGGTAAGCACTCTACCTGCTGAGCTATATCCCCAGTCCTAGTTTTGTATTCTTTTATTTTAACTTTTTTATTTTCTTTTTTCTATTTTTAATTTTTTAAATTATTACTTTATATGTGTATTTTTATTCTCAAATATATTTCCCTTGATTCTCTTTCTCTCATTTCTCTTGACAGCAAACCTCTATTGCTCCCTCTTCCACGCTTTCTAAATTTTTTACTTCTATCTTCTCTCCTCCTTACTCACGATCATCACATTCTGTACCACTTCTATTTTCCCCTTGTTCACCACTCTAAATTATAAACCCTCTAGCAAACTTACTATTTTTATGGTAAGCAATAACTGTTCATACCATTTCTGTTTATTGTGATGAAACTGTGGCCATCTTGGCAGGAGTTATTTGGTTTAAGGCTATATATTGCTTGTATTGCTTGCATTGTTTGCCATTATATTTTGTCTCCCCCTTTACATCAAGGTACTAGAAAACCTTCAAGGATCTGATAAGACTACAGGGTAGAAATTGCACTGCCTTAGATCCATATTGCTACATGGGAAGACACACAAACAACATGAAAAAACAAGGAAACAAAGTGCCCCAAATAAACCAAGATAATAATAGAATCCAATAATAGAATCAACTGACATCAGAGTGGAAGAAATGTCAGAGAAGGAGCTTAGAATGTATATAGTTAAACTGATCTGGAAAGCAAAGGATACTATAAGGAGTGAAATGAAAGAGAAAATACAGGAAGTAAAAGGTCACTAAAGAGAGATAGAAAAAAAACAAGCAGAAATCGTCAAAATGAAGTAATCAATAAACTAAATAATAAATTCAATAGAAAACATCACCAACAGACTAGACCACTAGGAAGACAGAACCTCAGGCAATGAAGACAGAAAACATAATCTTGAAAATAAAGTTGACCATGCAGGAAAGATGGTAAGAAATCATGAACTTCCAATAATTATGGGATAACATGAAAAGACCAAATTTATGAGTTATCAGGATAGATGAAGAAATGGAGATTCAAACCAAAGGAATGCACAATTTTTTTCAATGAAATAATATCAGAAAATTTCCCAAACCTGAAGAACAAAATGGAAAATCAAATACGGGAGTCTTATAGGAAACAAAATATATAGAATTGCAACAGACGTACACAAAGACACATTATTATGAAAATGTCAAACATACAAATTAAGGACAGAATTTTAAAGGCTGCCAGAGGAAAAGGTTAAATTACTTTTAGAAAGAAACAAATGCTGATCTCAGCTGATTCCTCAACCCAGACACTCAGAGTGTATACCAAGCTCTGAAAGAAAATGGATGCCAACCAAGAACACTGTACTGAGCAAAATTAAGCCTCAGATTTGAAGATGAAGAAAAAAATTTCCATGATAAACCAAAGTTAGCACAATTCACAACTAGAAAGCCTGCTCTATAGAACATTCTCAGCAAAATAGTTCATGAAGAAGAAATGAAAAATAAAAATGAAAACCAGTGAAAGAAAGAATAAGAGATAAAATAATTCAAATGAAAAACCAGAAATGAAACAAAATGACTAGGAATAGATATCATATCCCAGTAATAACTTTGGATATAAATGGCCTAATCTCAATAGAAAAACATTGACTGGCAGATTGGATTAAAAAACAAGACCTAATAATATGCTCTCACCAAGAGACTCACCTCATAGTAAAAGACATCCACATACCAAAGGTGAAAAGATGGAAAATATCATATCACTCATATGGATATTGTAAACAAGCAGGGGTTTCTATCTTCATATCAGATAAAGTAGACTTCAAGACAAAGTTAAAAAAGGGACAAAGGAGGACATTCCATTCTGCTCAAGGGAATTATACATCAACAAGACATTAGCAATCTTAAATATTTGTGCCCCAAACAATGGAGCATCTACATATGTCAAATAAACCCTTCTCAATTTCAAAAATCAAATAGATTATAACACAATAATACTGGGTGACTTTAACACCCTTCTTACCACTGGATAAATCCTCCAAAAAAAACTTAAACAAAGAAACTATAGATATATAGACATTGTATAAACAACACAATTAGTAATTTAGACTTAACAGACATTTTTGGAGTATTTTGTCCTTTGATTACTAAATACACTTTCTTCTCAATAGCACATGGATTTTTCTCTAAAGCAGAGCATATCTGAGGACACAAAGCAACTCTAAGCAAATACAAAAAAGAAAAAGAGAGAGAGATACTATCTTGCATCCAATTAGATCATAATGGAATGAAATTAGAAATCAATAATAAAATAAAAAATAGAAGCTACTCTAATACCTGGAGACTAAATAATGTGTTATTGAATGAAAAATGGAAAGCAGAAGAAATCAGAGATAAAATTTAAAAAATACTTAGGGGTAAATGAGAATAACAACACAATGTATCAAAATCTCTGGGACACTATGAAGGTAGTTCTAAGAGGAAAGTTCATTGCATTGAGCTCATTCATTAAAAGAATAGTAAATCATCAAATAAATAACCTAATATTACATCTCAAAGTCCTAGAAAAAAAAAAATCAACACTAAAAGCAGTAGAGATTGTGAAGGTTAGACAACTATAGTTTTAACACCAGCCTCTTTGAAAAAGAAAATACAGAAAATGAAGTAAATAATCTAAATAAAGTGATACTGCTATGAACATGAAGAAATAATATTGAGAGATTTAGTAATAGAATATTGAATTGGAACAAAGAAAAAATGATAGGTACAGTGTAAAAATTCCAAAAGAAAAACTTATTGGGACAGTTTTCATTGCTGTTTTTCTAATCTACTTATCTTTGATAGCAGACTCGTAGCTGCAACTTGTATTTATGACTCTTCCAACTTTATCCTCTTTTGGTTAAAGAAGCTAAATACACTTCCATTAAAATGTATAAAATTAAAAAGCACATATTAAGAAATCTTATAGCATAAAAACTGTTGAATATATTGAATGTTCCTATAAACAGGCTTGTCCATATTATTGATTACAGATTGAATTGAGTGTGTTTCTAATATTAACATATTAATTTGAATAGCTTTTCCCTGCAAAATGGTGAAGTTAAGAATAATTGAGGACCTTTTCTTTGATTCAATAATCACTTCCTTTATAAATCAATTCTTTCATGATAGATACTTTTCCCAGGTCAGTATGCATTTGAATATCATTTTCCCAGAACCATAGTCTTTATTGTCCACCTTAATAATGCATTTTATTTAATTTTATTTATTTAGTCAGTTAGTGTCTGAAATTTAAGCTTTAAATGGTCTTCAGTGAATTCAGTGCAAACCATTTCTTCCTTTGCCTTCTAAACAGTGGCACTGTGTCTTCACATCATTTAAGAGAGCAAAGGAGATGGTCTGGACTTGAACATATATTTTGCAGGGTACTGGGAATTGAACTTGGGGCATTAGACCACTGAGTCACATCACGAGCCCTATTTTGTTTTCTCAATTTTTTTATTTTTTTCTTGGTTGTAGATTGACACAATACCTTAATTTTATTTATTTGTGTGGTGCTGAGGATCAAACTCAGTGACCCACACATGCGAGCCAAGTGCTCTACCACTGAGCCACAATCCCAGTCCACCAGTCCTTGTTTGTATTTTATTTACAGACAAGGTCTCACTGAGTTTCTTAGCCCCTTACTTTTGCTGAGGCTGGCTTTGAACTCCCATCCTCCTGCCTCAGCTCCCAAGCCACTGGGATTACAGGCATGCACCACCTGCCTGGCTTGAACGTATATTTTAATAAATTGTATCTGCATATTGGTAGTCACTTTATTGTTATTTTGGAATGTTTTCTCTTCAAACTGAGAAGTACTCAGCTCTAAACTTTGACCTAATTTTCTGCAGGTTATTTCTACAAACTCCTCCTCTTTATGAAGTGGAATGGAAAGGCTCCTCTTTCTTTCTTCTTCTTTTTTTATAGTGGAATAGAAGGCCCTTGGCAATAAGCATCCAAGTTCCTCCGAACAACATCCAAGTTCATATTAATATTTTCTGGTTGAAAAAGTTCAGATTGAATTTCTTAGACATATAGACTATTGATTCCAAACCACCTCCTCAGTAGTTTTTATGGGTTAATTATTTCTTCAGTTATTTAAAAAGTAATGGTATAAAAGGAAGTTACAGAAAATTATTTGAAACATATTTGAAAAATTTCCTGAAAATCCATTTTAAAATCTTTAAAAGTTTAAAATAATTTTTCTGCTGATATATGAAAATTAAAAATGGTACTTAGTTTAGGGTATTTTATAAGGTTTCTTTTTTAAAAGAATTAAGAATTTTCATTACAGCCTTTTGTAAACATATTTTAATTGTTCAACAAAAGCATAATAATTGTACACATTAACAGGTTCATGTAACATTATGGTAAGAGTAGGCATTGTGTAATTTAAATCTAATTCCTCAAACATTTGCCACTTCTACTTTATGAAAAGATTCAAAGATCTTTCTTCTTGTTTTACAAAGTGTACAATGCACCATTTTAATCTGGGGCTACCCTATGAGTGAGATCATATAGTTCTTATCTTTCAATGTCTGGTTTATTTCACTTGGCATAAAAATCTTGTTTTTCATACTTGTCACAAATGACAGATGTCAACCTTCTCATGACTGAAATGTATCCCATTGTGTAAGTATCGTATTTTTTTTATCCATTCATCAGCTAATGGACATTTCAGTTGTTCCCATTTCTTTCTGTTATTAATATTGCTGCAATAAACACAGCACACAGATGTATCTTCAGCACAGTGATTTCATTTTGGGGGGTAAAAATAAGTAGTGGGATAGCTGGATCATATAAAATTCCATGTTTAATTTTTGAAGAGCTTCAGTACTGTTTTCCACAATGGCTCTCTGAATTTTCATTCCCATCAAAAACTATATAGAGTTCCGTTTTTGTATACTCTCACCATTACTTGTTATTTTTTGTCATTTTGGTAATAGCCATTCTTACAGGAATGAGGGGATATTTTACTGTGATTTTATTTACATTTCTATGATGCTGATTAGCAATATCGAGAATTTTTCATAAATCTATAGGACTTTGTATGTCTTCTTTTGAAATATATCTACTTGTATCTCCTCTCCCTTTTCAAACAGAGAATTTTTAAAAATTTCTTTTGTAATACTTCATTTTGCTATTCCCTTTGGTTTTCCTTCAGTATTATAAACAGTAGTTCTTTGCAAACGTGTAGTTTGCCAATATTTTCTGTCTATCTGTGGGTCGTCTATGCATTCTCCTTTGCTGTACATAAACTTTTTCACTTTCATGTAATCCCACTCATTTAATTTTGTTTTTTTTTTCTTCTGGTGCTATTTGAGTCTTGTCCAAAATAACTTTGCCTATTCCAATGTCCTAAAGTATTTCCCCTACATTTTCATGAAATATTTCCCCTACATTTTCCTAAAGTAGTGTCTTAATTTCAGGTCTTATACTTAAATATTTAACCCATTTTGACTTGGTGTTTTAACTGGTGAGAGATTAGACAACTAGTTTTATTATTCTTCCTATGAATATCCAGTTTGTTCAAAAGCATTTTTACAAAGGCTATCTATCCTTTCTCCAAAGCATGTTCCTACCACCTTTGTTGTAAACCAGTTAGGTAAATATGTGCATGTTTACTTCTAGAGTTCATATCCTGAACCATTTTTCAATGAATCTGCTTTTATGAAAACAATAGGTGGTTTTGATGATGAAAGCTGTGTACTGTATTTTACAGCACAAAAGCACAAAAAATAAAACAGGATTCATTAGTTAGTGTAATGAATCCTGTTTTATTTTTTGTACTTTTCAGTTTTTTTGCAGTTCATACAAATTGTATAATTGTTATTTTGAACTCTGTAAAAAATTTTGGAAATTTAATCGGGACTCTTATTGTTCATTCAGCTTGTATTCCTTTTTTGTTGTTTCTTTGTATTTTACTTAATTTGTAAATTATAGCACCTCCAAAAATAAAGAAAAATAATTAATTCAGCAGATAGTAAAGTTAAGAACTTAAAATAGTAACTAAGGGAAAATAAGTGCATTAAAATAAATGTCATTAGTTCATATGCACAAATCAGCAATAAAGCACTGTAAAGGTAAAAAAAAATCAGAATTGGTTATAAGAAAACATTATATAGGGAATAAAAATGAATCTTGAGAAGTCCATCTTTTCATGAAAATGAAAATTGAGATTAAAATTTATCTTACAAAATCCAATCAAATATGTGGGGAATGATTTCCTAAGTAGGTCCCATATTAAAAGTCTGTTTTTTATAATATTTAAATTATAACTCTGTACCCCATGGAAAAGTTGACAAATAGAATGTTTGAGAAATCAATATAATATAGTGTTCTTCTGTGATATTTTGTGATTATTAGGTTACATCTAGCAATATAACTAGTCTAAAAATTCAATATAAGTAATTGACATTGAATTGTGCTTTCATGTTTTATTATATTGATTATATTGTAGTTATTTATTCTTCCTGTGTATGGCATGTAGGTTCAAATGTGTTCTCCAAGGAAAACCAGTAAAGTACAGGAAAGAGAACAGGGGTAGGGGAGGGAGAAGGGGAAGGAAAAGGCAGACAATGTGAATTGAAATAGAATTCCATCCATGTATGAATGAACCCAACTACTAAGTACAACCAAAATGATCTAATAAAAGCATGTATTCTAGGCAGGCATGGTGGCACACACCTGTAATCCCAGCAATTTGGGAGGCTGAGGCAGGAGGATGGCAAGTTCGAAGTCAGCCTCAGCAAAAGTGAGGGCCAAGCAACACAGAGAGACCCTGTCTCTAAATAAAATACAAAATAGGCCTGGGGATGTGGCTCAGGGATCAAGTGCTCCTGAGTTCAATCCCCAATACCTAAAACAAACAAACAAACAAATAAAAATGTATTCTCCAAATGACCTAGAATGACATAGAATGATTTATGATTTTACCATTGCAATTATAATATTTTCGTTCACACAATAATTCTGACATTCATAGTTAAAACTTATGACATATTCCCTAACATGTAATTCAAATATTTATTTTTACACTTCAACCTTAAAAAAATATTTAAAAGTAATTTCTATACAATATGCTTCCTGTTTATATTATCATTTTATTCTACTTTTTGTCTTTCTGATGACGCTACATGTTTTTCACTCATAAGGCTATTATAACTAGAAAATTGTCCCCATCCTCATGTATCAACTAAAATTTGATGCTAATTTGGCATTAAGAGTAAAAGAATGAGAGCAACAGGAGCAGCAGCATCCTATACAGGAGTCTGTAGTCTCCTAAGACTTCTGCCTCAGAATTTGATCAGAAGTTGGCATTTTCAAAGGTCATTTTGTACCTCAGTACTAGTCAATTACTGAACAATGTTGCTACTGACAGCTAAACACTGCTTCAGAATTAGTCAAGGTGCTGCAGACACTGAACCCTTCTGAAGGGAATATTCTACATACACTTCAGAAACTTTCCTTGAACTTTCCTTGATTTTAAACCAGCTTACCCTCTTCTGTACCCAAAACATTTCATTCTGTCTCCTAAGAAGTTTTTAAATTATCAGTTGGAGTAAATGGTCACATTTTGAATCTTTACTTATATTCTGAAAAACAGAGTTGAAACTTTCCATTTTGTAATACCATTTTGTAATACTTCTTAGAAACCTTTCTCAAATGAGCTGAATAGTATTAAATAAGGAACAATAATCTACCCTTAAATACCTGCATGAATTTGCACAATCATAAATATACACATCTCCATACAAATATATACACATAATATCCCTCATTATACAAAGGTGGAGCTATGCAAGAATTTAATCCAATCCCTAGAATATGTTATAGGAGAATAGAAATTTGGTCTATTTTGCTAAGTGCTACATATCTGTGCCTACACCAGTGTGCCTGGTTTTTGGTAGGTGTATAATAGATTTTAATCAAATTACATAATGAAAAACAAAAACAAGCAAACAAAAACAAATGATAACGTTTATCTTTTAAATAATATGGTTATTGACTATCCAGGATAGTGTATGCATTGATACTTAGGAGAGGGTGCCGATGTAATGAAAATAACAAATCTTTGGATTCCAAAGACAAAATTTAACATGCTGATCTGTGATATTTGTTGACGTATTAGACTGATATTGGATGTGGTTACAATTTTTTTTTCAGAGTTATGGATCAAATTGAGGGCCTTTCATATGCTAGGCAACTGCTTTTCTACTAGACTACACATCAGTCCCAATGTTTTGCTCTCTGAAGTGAAGAAGTCTGTATCAGAATCCCAAATCTACTTTCTAATTTCTGAGCAATAACATGTAATAAGTCTTATTTCAGAGCCTACAGGATATTCAAATAAAAGGTACTTACCTCATTGGGTTATTCTGAGAATCAAATCAAGTAATGGGATAAAACTATTTAGAAACCGAAATGGTTGAATATTCTAAAAAGTTATGTTCAAATTCTAACCCCTGATGCTGATAAATGTAACCTTATTTGAAAGAGGATCTTTGCAGATGTGATCAAGTTAACATGAGGTAATAGTGGATTAGGGCTAAATCCAATGGCTTCTATCCTAATTAGAAAGTTTGAGAACACAGAGACATGAGGAAGAAGCCTATCTGAAGATGAAGACAGAAATTGGAGAGATTCAACTACCACCTAAAGGAATACCTAAAGTCACTTGACACTAGGAAGAGAAATGGAAGTTATTCCTAATGACACCTTGACTTTGAAATTTTGTCCTCTAGAGCATGCCAAAATTAAATTTCTGTTGTTTTGAGCTATCTAGTTTATGTTAACTTCTTATGATAGAGCTAGAAAATTAATTAATAAAGCAATGTTAATATTTGTTAAATTTTACATCTTTTTATTAATAGCGTCACTCCATGACTTCATTTCTTCATAATAAATAGAGCATAAACACTCACACCTTGCTATATTAATATCAGACTTTTTTCTTAAAGCACATAAACGCACATAATTTATGTTTCAGGGATTGAACCCAGGGGTACTTAACCACTGAGCCACATTCCCCAGCCTTTTTTTATATTTTATTAGTGACAGGGTCTCACTGAGTTTCTTAGGGTCTTGGTAAGTTGCTGAGACTAAATTTGAACTCACTATTCTCTTGACTCAGCCTCCCCAGCCACTCTGGGATTACACATGTGTCCCACCATGCTTGGTGTGTGTGTGTGTGTGTGTGTGTGTATTTTTAAACAGAGTACTCAATACCCTTCAATTATTCTTGATAATGTCCATCATGAAAACATTGTTCTAATTGCAGATATTTTGAAAGCAATATTCTTTGAGGGGTAGAATCGGTGAGAGCATATATCCATGTACTTTGATGAAGGTACATAGCTGGTTATAGGCAAAACATTATATATTTTAATTAACATTAAGATGCCTTCGGTGTTTTGTGCATGGTTTTCTAAATAAATATTAACTGACAATCATCATTGATATTACTGGTACTATTACACATACACAGAACATTGTCACTTAGTTTGATATTTTTGAGAAACAGACTGATATTGAATAAAATTATAATTTTATGAAATAAAATTATAAAAGGAAAGAATTTAAAATGACTTAAAACATCCTCACTTGTGAAGATTCTTCAAACATTAAAGCTAGGTGTGAAATTTGTTTTCCTCTCCATATTTTACATTTGGCAGAAAAAATATGCGAGTGAGTTTATGGACAGTAATCCAGATAGATGACTGTCTTTCTGGCCCCAGCTGGCCCAGAGATAAAATCCAACCCTGTCACTGGCTTCTAAAAGGCATCTAATCAAAACCAGTACAATTTGCTTTCTGTAATTTTATTCGGGGTTACAGGAAGGGTCACATTGCACAGCACACTGAATATAGCATTTCACTTGAAAAATTCCACGTACTTGTCTCTTCTCTATTTTTCTTGTTTGTTTTGTTTTGTTTTTCTGACTGTTCTTCTCCCATAAAATGTACTACTCTTGCTTTTTCCCCTTTTTTCATTTCCCTAGCAATATTCTACCCTGTTCCATAAATTCTATGGAATCTCGCTTAGATTAAGTGGAACAATCGAGTCACTTTTTTGTTTGCTTGTTCTTCCTGTTACCACCATAAACTAATATTTCAATACCCAATGGTACAATCTTTCTAAGTATTTAGTACAACTTCACTTCTCTCTCTCTCTCTCTCTCTCTCTCTCTCTCTCTCTCTCTCTCTTATCTCCCTCTCTCACTCCACTTCCCAAGAGGTATATAGAGCATTTCAAGAATATAATCTCAATCATATCTAAGCATCAGCTTCCTCTCCCCTTTTTACTAGTAACTAAATAAAACACTTTGTGCTTCAAAACAAGGTAGCTGAAAAAGGAACAAGGACTTATAATTTCTCACTGATTCTCTCTCCAACATCTTGGCCTATAAATTACTTTTTTCAGTCTCCCCATATATTCCTAATTGAGAAATTGATAATTGTCAAACACATCAAAATAAGAATAAAATATGCTATGCAGTTAGCCTCTGTCTTGATATATACATTTTCCAACTACCTTAAAATAATTTGTTTTAAAATGCAAAATTCATCTACAGAAAATCTATTCTAATGGACAAGATATTGAAAAACAGAGAAAACAAGTGTAAGTGGAGCCCTAAGTGAGCTCAGAAGCTGTAAGAGAACAACCCATGCATAACTAAGCACCATGCAAATGATAAATGTGCTTTTGAAACGCAACATTTTAATTTTACATGTAAGCAAATTTTTATATTGGTAAAGAGAAATAGTGAAAGTAGTCATCGAGCATACTTTGAAAACAAAGGCTCCTGGGTAAAACCCTTTCCCCTGCTCTGCATGTGAAACAGAATCATTTTCCTGACGTCTTTGTGACTCAGCTTGCAAGTTGTAAAACTGAGTCTTGGTAACACTCACCTCACAGGAAGTTTGTAATGAAATACTACAATTTCTGTGAAACACTTTGTTCTTATTGTGGTGTTTCACAAGTAGAAACTTTATATTTATTTTATTATTTATCAATACTGTTATTTTGGTAATAATGAGGATGAAGGAATAAGTGAAATTTTGACTTGTTTCCTTTCTCCTGAAACCCTGTTTCTTTTCTTTCTCCTCAGCTGATAGCAAACCCTTAAATATTACGACTACCAAAGAGAGCAGATGCTAGTGCTGTTAATTTCTCAAAGTTAAACCACTATTAATAATAAATTTGCTTGCCTGAACAACACTTGCACCAGGTTTTCTATTTTTCTTCCTCTTATAAAGAAACTACCATTCTTCTTCATGACCAGCATGTAAAGTTATCTATGGATAACAATTCTCCAGTTCAGCCACCTCAGAAAAATTGAGTCAAAAATCCTCAACGCTTCTCAAACTTTCATGTGCAGATGAGTGCCCTGGCAATCTTGTTAAAATGTAGGCTCTGATTCAGAAGCTCAGGGATGAGGCTAAAATTGCATACTTCTAACAATCTCCTAGGTGCTGCTGATGTAGCTGTTTCATTTTTCAGTAGTCAGAAGCCAAAAGATATATTCTTGTACTCCCTAAGATTTTTTAAAAATATATTCCATCTTATTCAGTCTATCCAATTATTCTGAGTAAATGATCAATCAAATCTTCAAAGAAAGTGATTCTAGTTTTTCCTTCATTAAAAATAATATCCCCCCACCACCACCACCACCAAATTTCCAGTGTCAGGCCACTTTGGTGCTCTCTTAGTATCTAAGCCTGACAAGCTCTTTCCTCCTCAGGGCCTTTATTTATCCACAATGCTCACTATAACAAGAAAGATGCTCTCGGACAACTCCCCAATCTGTCTTTAAACATCTGGCTCTTTCTCATTTTTATGTCTTAAATTAAATGTCACCTCTTCCAAGAACATCTTTAAGAACATCTTAAGAAAAGAAATCCAGCATGCCTGGTATGCTTCACCTCTGGCTAAGCTACACTTTTGCCTTCTTTGGTGGGGTACTAGTCTCAGTCTTACATTTCCTTTTTGAAAAACATCTGTCAGAGGTACTACTTTAACAAATGAAGCTGTTTAAACAACCTGCATTAGTTTCCTGTTGCTGCTTTAAAAATAAATACAAAGGCTCCAATGCATCCCAGTGGGGGAGCACTTGGTTACATGCCAAAAGGCCCTGATTTCAGTCCCCAGCACCACACACACACATACACACACACACACACACACACACACACACAGAGAGAGAGAGAAATCCTACAAAGATAATGGCTTAAAACATCACAAATTATTATCTAACAGGTCTAGAAGTCAGAAATCTAAAATAAACTGGAAAACCTCTAGGGCTACTGTGCAGTTTGTAAAGACTGGATTAGGTGATCTAAGTGCAACCACTGACTCTGAGCCAGCACTATCTTGCAGGTATTTATTTCTGTTATGTTCATCGTGTGTGTGTGTGTGTGTGTGTGTGTGTGTTTGCAAAGGTGAGCAAGGCTGTTTGTGTGATGGACATCATTAGGTGCGTAAGAGAGATATTTCTAGGCTCCAAAATTATTTAGATAATATCTTGGGCTCCTAACTTTTGCATGTTTGGTGTAATTTCAAATTACATTTTTAAAATGTTTCTAATACTCCATTAGAAAATATATGATTTAAAGAGCATCTGGAACAAATTTCATACCATCAATATTAGCATTTACACAAAAAATTAAATCACTGAACAATAATGGAAACCATAAAGTTTTGAGATGATAAACTTGGGAATGGAAGAGCAATACCTAGAATAATTGCATGTAGATATTTTGTGGTGATTATAGGTATCCTACTAATCTGAGCAGAAGTGACACCAGAACACCTGGTTTCTTAAAAGTTTCCATTGATATTTGGGTGGATCCTTGGATGAGTTTTATATTTAGGTGAGGTTCTGGAAGCAGTGGGTGCCTAGGTACACATAGTTAGGCATTGATGTTTATTAAGAATATGGTAGTTCGTTGCTGATCATTCTTTGGTGATGTGACTCACTTTCGTAGTTCACTGCCTTTCTATATTTCCCTAGCACCATGCCCCCTGTGGTCTGTTTTAGTGCATGAGGGTTCACCAATTCCTGAAGAATTAACCTGTGTTGTAATAAAACTCTGGCTAGTTTTAGGGCCTTACAATTTTACTTAATGGCATTGTAGTCAGTGGTTTGCAAACCAAAAGAAGGTAAAGAAAGAGGAAAGCAAATTGCATATATTAAAGCAATAAGTATGCCAAGTACAATAATATTTTACCTACTTCTAAGGCTAATTGAGCCTAATAATTGCACTGTAATTTATTTGTTGAGGTACAAAGTTTTCACCCTTAACATAAGAAGTTTGACATACTTGAAGATTTGAGTCATGAGTGCTTAGATTCCCACACTTTAACCCAAAGCTAGGAAAATTCTAAACAAATTTGACTAAATAAAAAGTATGGTGATTCATTACATGTCCTCTAAGATATCAAGTTATGCACAATAGATTCAGAAATATAATCAAAGATTTCTCTAAATTTGGTGACAACATTTTAGTTACTTTTTTAAAAAATATTTTTTAGTTGTTGATGGACCTTTTTTTGATTGATTCATTTGTATGTGGAGTTAAGAATCAAACCCAGTGCCTCATGCATGCTAGGCAAGCCCTCTACTACTGAGCCACAACCTCAGCCCCTTAACTACTTTCTTAATGCTGCTATTTGAATAAACATCCTGTGGAAAACTGTCTGAGACAAGAATTCTGCCATGATTACCCCAAAATAAACCTAATTATTCTGGAGATTGGTTTTAAATGACACTACCAACTCATATTCCTTTCCAGTGAGTAGCTGGTGATGTATAGCATCACCTTGCATCAGATTGCAAGGAATCTGAGCTTCATTTTTCCTGTTTGTCCACATACGCTTGAACTCTCGTATTTCTGATTACACTAGTAACCGTTGTTATTAGTTAAGCACACTACCCTCCTTAAAGTGAAGAGATGGAGTGGGTCATTTATCAATGGGTCTGAGTAGTGAGGATAAGGAAGCCCAGTGGGAATTCCTTCCGATTTATGAGATGAATTATCTGAGCTGCAGGAGTATCTCTAAGAGCCCTTTATTTTAACTTCATAGAAGAGGAGGAGAGAATTTGTTTATGAGATTCGTGATGTTCTGTTGCTTCATATAAATGATATTTATCTTCCTCTCACTCATTTCTCACATGGTTGAAAGAAATAGGCCACATATATTTTCTCTTGATGAATGTGATAAGAAAAAAAATGCATTAATGCCCACTTCTTTCTAATGGGAATTGGTAGCATGGAATTTAGTAAATGGAAAGGGGAAAAAAATCACTTTCTCAGGATAACAAATTAGGTTGGGTACAAGAAGAACTGTTGGTGGATGAGAAAAGAACATGAAAGGTACTGTGTCTTCCTGATTCTGCAGCTCCTTGTGCTTATTCTAAAACTGGTGAGAAATAATTGGATGCAGTGGCCACTCCCTCAGTGAAGCTGAATCAAAAGTTTACTGTCTTTATCACAGACAAGTTTGTGCTGAATTCACTAGATCACTGTTATCCTTTCAATAATGTCCTGAGAAGCCTTCATATCTTGAGATATAATCCACATTGTTACTTAGTTGTGTGAAAACTTAATTGGAGGTTGGGTCCTTTGGGTAGAGAGGTCCTTTGGATTAGGTAAAGTAATTGGGGGGTAGTATACAGGATTGACTTCTGCTGAGTTCATAAAAATGGGGAGAGAGATTAGGCATACACACATGTGTTGCTGTTTCCTGCCATGTGATGTTCTGCACTGCCTTGGGACTCTCCTATTTAAAAGGGTACTGTAATTTGGATCTTAAATGTCCCCAAAGAAACATGAGTTGGCAGCTGTATCCCCAGACTGTGGTGCTATTGGGACGTGGTAGAACTTTTAAAAGTTGGGGCCTTGGAGGAGGTCTTCATGCCCTTGGGGCTTGAACTTGGAAGGGACAGTGGGACCCTATCCACTTCCTTTTTTCTCTTTGGCTTCCCAGTCATAAGGTGAACACTTCTGCTTCATTGTGAACTTCCACTGTGAAATGCTGTCCTGTGACATACCCAGATCAATGGAGTCAACCAATCATGGACTGAAACATCCAAATCTAAAAGCCAAAATAAAACTACCATGTTTACAAACTGATTTTTTTCAGGTACCTGCTATAGTTAGAGAAGGCCAATTAACACAAAGTTCAACACCAGATGTGGAATCTAGAACTTGCACCTCCCTAGAACTTTCACTCCCAATGAGTGAAATTAAGCCACTTCTTTTGAGACTTATTCAGTCTCAGGTGTTTTTGCTATAGTAATGAAAACTAGAATAAAAATAATAAAAATACCCCACATTTCTTCTTCTTTTGGTAGTGGGATTGAACCCAGATGCACTTTACCACTGAGCCACATCCTCAGCCCTTTTAATTTTTATTTAGAGACAGTGTCTCACTAAGTTATTTAGGGCCTTGCTAAATTGCTGAGACTGGCCGTGAACTTGCAATCCTCTTGCCTCAGCTTCCTGAGTCATGGGGATTAGAGTCATGCACCATCACACCTGGTAATATGGCACATTTCAAAGACTCATAAGGTATCTTCTCCTGGAATTATAGTTGAATAACAGTAGAAAAAAATAGCTTCATATTCGTGTGTGTGTGTATGTGTATAACTACCCTGAAATTAACAGAGTTACCTGGAAGAGCTGTCCTTTGATTTTGTTAGCTGCTATCTTTTCTAATATGTTTTTTCTATGTTTTTTCTATTGCAGAAACTCAAAAATGTTCATCTTAAAATAGCAGCAAGAGCAGTATCTAATATATAATTTTACAAATAGCTATTGAGCTTTTTCCTTACTTTTACATTAGTCACTTGAAAGTTTGTTTACTGTATTATTAAGGTCAATGAGTTTCCATTAAAATAAAATTAACAGAAAAATATTGCCAGAAAAAAAAGACATGAAATGTTAAGCAATGCAGAAGTGTATATAGCACCAAATATAGGCTATTACATATCATTGACATGTTGCTGTGTGTTGTAAAGATTATTATAAAATGAATTCATGCCCTTTATTCAAACTCATTGGTAAAATAGCTTAACATTATATCTACTTCTTATTTATTTTTTAACACTTGGCCATGTTCCACATTAATGTCATAATACTCATTCACTTAGTAAATATTGTGTGAATTTCGTTTCACTTCATGGATATTTTCCTTAAAATTTTCCATGTGTGCTTTTATTTACTGTTTTATTAATGTTATTCTATTTTATTATTATTTATAGTGCATATCCTTCCTAGTTTGCTTGCTCAGTTCTTTACACTTTCCAAGCAAAGGATTATCTCTGTATCAAGGAGGATTCTTCTTATAGTAAAATAAAAAGTCAATATATTACTATAAAATAAAAACTTATTTTCTTGAAAATATTTTCTGATTTTCACTGTTTGTATTTATTTCTTACTTTTCAAAAAAATATTCTTGGGTTTCTTTTTAATAGGATATGAAGAAATAGTGTTTTTCCAGAAATAGAAAGTGGAATACAATAATATATTGTTACATAAACCACAAAATACAGTATATTAAACCCTGACTAGGTAATAACTTGAAGTTATGATGTCATCTATTTATCAATATTACAGGGAATGATTAACATTTCACAAATATAGCTTATAGCTTATCCTTTTTTTTTTTTTTTTCAGTGCTGAGGATTGAACCCAGGGCCTTACCAACTGAACTATATCCCCAGCCCTACAGCTTATTTTTTTAATTTCAGTGTATTCCATTATTTTATATGTTGCTCTTTGTGACTTTCTCAAAATGTCTCTGAAAGTCGATAATATATTTTGCTTTCTTAAAAAAGTGTATTTTCGGTATTTTATTTGACTTTGTATTTTTCACTGAAGGATGTGGGGGCTTAATGTGTTCTGTATTTATAATTTTAATGCAGTCATCTGACTCAGGAGAATCTTATGAAGAGTACAGCATGACTCTTCAGGGATTATTATACATGTTGTATTTGGAAAAAAAATGCACTGTGTTTTAGATTTGGAAGAATCAGATTGGGAAAACAAAGTGATCAAGTCTTTAAACACTGAGATAACAAAATTGGAAGAAATGTCCTAGGAGACAAACATTTTGTCCCTTCTCAAAACTACCACTTTTCAGAAATTTTAATTTCTAAATCCTAAAGGAAATCAGGTTAAATATATCTAACTATATATTTTAAATATAAGAATGTTTTACTTGAAATGATAATATTTTAATTGACCAAAAAGTAGTATTTATAAAACAATTGTATTACATCTAGAATCATCACAAAGAATTAAAAGCATTCTTTCATTCATAAGTAGTATTCATTTGTGAATGCTATGATTATTGCAAACAGTTACACCATGAAGTGAACTGAAAATGATTTTTCTTAAGTATAAAATATTTCTCATTATGCTGAACAAAAATAGAAAAAGTATTAAACTTCCATTTAACTTATCTATATGAGTAGATTTGTGATTTGAGCTTTGGTCAAAATGATGATATAGCTTTTTAATTTTTTTTCTTTTTTACAGACTGAATTTTGATTCACTGAACACAAATGGGGTACAACGTTTCGTTTCTATGGTTGTGCATGATGTAGATTCACACCATTCATGTAATCATACATGTACATAGTGTAATGATGTCTGTCTCAATCCATATAGCTTTTACATATTAATGCTAATCATAAATAATCATAAATGGAATAGATTTTTGGTCCCTTAATTGATGTAAAAAATGGCAATTGCAAATTTTCTTCTCTCAGTTTTGCAGTACTAGCTTATTCCTTCCTGAGGGCACCTACTTCTGATGTCATGTAAATAATCTAGAGATTGACACAATTTAAAGATGAAATGATTATATTTGATTTTTATTTTGGTAATAAAAAACATAGACATCACCAAGAGATATCATGAAAAGTATATAACTTATCAGTGTTTCTGTTGCATTTCAAATACCTCAGTCCTTTTTAGTCTTTCAACCTAACACCTCAACCATGATTACCCCATATCTAAGCAAGTGTCCTAGAAATGAAATTCATCATTGCCTATGATAAATATCATGATATTTTGATTTGAGAGATGAATAAAGACTAAAGTTGTCTAGGATTCGGGTAAAAGAAAATTCATTCCTGTTTGCCTGGGACAGAGTTACAGTTTCACACCATACTTTCACCTATAAAACTAGTACAGTCTTGTGTTGAAGAATCATGGAAGACTAGTCATGCTAGGAGTGATGGTACAATGATTAATTCCAGTACATTAACATGAGTACTGTCAGTCAATTTGGTAGACAGAATAATGACTCCCAAGGTAACTGCCTTCCAATCTCAAGAACATAAAAATATGCAATTTTAAATGTCATAGTGGACTCTGTAGATGAGATTATGTTAAGAGTTTGAGATGGTGAGTGTGTGTTGGCAGTGACCAAAATACCTGACAAGAACAACTCAGAGGGGGAGGAATATTGATTTTCACTCATGGTTTCAGAGGTCTCAGTTCATGTTCAGTTGAATACATTGCTCTAGACCTGAGGTGAGGCAGAACATCATGGTAGAAGGGTGTGGTGGAGAAAACTACTTCACTCATGCTAGAGAGGTAGCAGAGAGAAAGTGACAGGATGGGGCCAGGGATAGATATAGTTCCCAAGTCCAGGCCCCAAGTAAATTACTCCCTCCAGCCATGCCACACTCATCTACTATTTACTCCCCCACCTAGTAAATCCATTCAAGTTATTAATCTATCAAATGAATTAAAAAATGTTAAGGATAGAACCCGTATGGTCCATTTCTTTTTTTACCTCTAAATACTATTGCATCACCTAACATGAGGTTTTGGGAAATATTCTAGATCCAAACCATAAAATGGAGATCATATTGGATTTTCCAGGGAGCGAATATAATCACAAAAATTCTTAAAATGGTCAGATTAGAAAAATCTATTTGACTATGGACGTATGGAGAGATTTGAAGATGAAAAGCTGGTGACTTTGAATTTTGAGGAAAATGATATGACTAAGGATGCACGATAACCTTTAGAACCTAATAAGATACTCAGAAAAAAGGGGAGGGATTATTCTCTAGAGACTCCAGAATGAACTTGCCCTAGAGAAACAATGGCATTGACCCATGAGACTTAATTTAGACTTCTGACTTCCAGCACTGTAAGATGATAAATTTGTGTTGTTTCAAGCCACTAACTGTGCAGTAATTTGTTACAACTGCAATTTGAACCCAAAGCCCAAATACAGGTTTGAGGTTACTTTTTGATAGTTTCTGTATTTTACAAATTCATTCTTTCATCTACATGTTTAAAAGTGTATATGAGCTATCAATTCTTCACATTTTGCTTTGTGACAAGAATCATCTAAGTTTTTGTGATGTCTTCCTCAGTTTTCTTCCATCCACTTGTGGTACTGTACATATGTATGTGCACTTTGACTTTCTCCTTTTCCTGTAAAAAGCAGAAATTATTGGCAGTATTAAATAAATTTATCTTAATCATTCATTAATTAGAATGCAGTATAAAATAAAATATGTACATGCACTGATAAATACAGGTGATTTTAACCGTAACCCTTTGTGATTAATGATATTCATCCCTGAAATTCTGTGGCCAGGGGGAAAGGGGGAATTCACGGATGCAGAGCATAATGATGTTTTCTTGGTTCAAACGCAATTCCAAAACTATTTTCACTGTTTAACAAAAGTTTCTTTTCTTTTTAATTTCTCCCCTCCTCCTGCTTTCTGTGTGTGTGTGTGTGTGTGTGTGTGTGTGTGTGTGTGTGTTTTCCTGGGAATTGAACCGAGAACCTCAAGCATGTTAAAGAAATGACATTCCACTGAGTGACAACCCGCCCTTGTTATTCTAACATTTTGATGTAGCCTATTTGAGAGACAGTGAATATTGCTGAGTCACCAAAAACATGCTAAATCTTAGAATATGGGATCTGTATATAAATCTTAGTTTATATACAGTATTGTATATACTGTATACAATATAGTATATACTATATATTGTATATATACAATATATACAATTGTATTCATTTAATTTACTTGATGTATCTAATTATCATTTTCCAGTTTATGAAATAAACTTTTTTGTTCTAATAATATATATTTTAAGTTTTTCAATCTGGTGAAGCATATGCAACCTATGAATCATTGGTTTTAGCAATAAATTGGTGCTGAGAATGAAAAATAAAATCATAATACCTAAAGAATAATTGGAACTGAAAACAAAATGACAGCTGAGAATAATGCTTCCAATCTTTTTATTAAAGTGGTGCTAATATTATAAGTGTATTGGTTAATATTAACATGGCTTTTGATCATATCTAAGAAAATGATCATGGGTTACCAGTCAGGTATTCCCTCCAGACTTTAGTATATTAAAGAAGTCCTTTTACACTGAAATGTGGAGCATCTACCAAATGAATTTCGAAGTGTTAGATGATTGTGATATTTGAAGATTGGCTGAAATCCCATCTAGGTACAAAAGATATATGAG
Organism: Glaucomys volans; assembly: GCA_020662805.1. Taxonomy (NCBI): domain Eukaryota; kingdom Metazoa; phylum Chordata; class Mammalia; order Rodentia; family Sciuridae; genus Glaucomys; species Glaucomys volans. The sequence goes on from JAJEJO010004523.1 coordinate 155,738, forward strand.
TTACTTGGGGAATTCATTCTCCAGCCTTTTCCCAGTGGTATTTAACAGATAAGAGTGAAGTGTTTTTGCACTACCAACATTATAATTACAAAGTGTCTTGAAGATAAATATTGTTTAATGACTGAGGACTTTTTCTATACTTATATAGAGAAATAATATTTTGTAAACAATTATCTTGTCATCTGTCAGATCCTTAAATAATTTCATGTTCTCTCAATTTCTAAATAAAGAAGGTTTTTAACTTGAAACTATTAACATATCTGCCTACCCATATTTTAATAGATCAGTTGTTGCTCTTGATTGATCTTAAATGCTGTGGAATTCTATGCAAAATTTAGGTAAGAAAAATATCAGGTATATTGTATAACGAAGCAGTGATACTGTGATGTTATTTTGAATACCTTGGAAGATGGCAAGAAGAATCAACTTCTGATTAGAAAATTAATTAACATTAAAGCAAATAAGATAATTATCTTTGGTTTTACAGAATTACTAAAAGAGCATTTTAGCTTATTTTTTACAAGATTACAAACTGTACTGAAACCTCTTTATATATAAATTTTGCAAATATAATCATACTCAAGGAATTTTACTATAGGTAAAAAGTAGGTACTAGAACCAAATATTCTTAAGATTCATTTAAATAAACTTATAAACTGATATAAATATATAAAACATAAGAAGTCATATTATGATGAATAAAACATGTACATTCATCAAAACCAGATTTAGCTTATCCTTATTTGAATCTTCAGAGTACTTTTGAAGTGGAAAAAAGTAATATATTTTTCTCACCCATCACAAGATTCATGAGTGATATTCTATAATGAAAAGCAAATTAACAGAAGGAAAGCATAACAAACATATTTAATTAAGATTTTATGTGACAAGAGCGATTTTAGAAATGAAGATCCAAAGATGCAAGATAAGTATTTATGCTTAGGTTTGATGAAGCATAGACTCTCCTGCAGAGGGATGACTTGGTAAAAATTGAGTAGACCTAATGGTAATAAACCAGGGGAATTGAATAGACCTATGTGTGTGACAATCTTCCCTCTGAGTTTAGGGGAGGACTCTTGTCACATAAGGATGATCAGGGCAAGAGGTTGCGGGAACGCAGAAGGTCGAGAACAATCTTTCTGCTTCTGAGATTTTTCAATTTCCTTCAGGTTAAATACTTGTATGCAAGGTGTCATATGTTGAGGTATGGTGTTCAAAGTTCTAATATCTTTTTATAATTACATTTGCATATTGACTTACTTTTACGATACACATAAAGTTGATCTCAAATAATAGAATACCTATGCCTTGTTTCTTGTATTTTAGCTCACATAATAAGTACCATCATGATAAATAATCATTTCAGGGTCCTTTTTGTTTGGTGATTTGGGCTAAAAATATAGAGTACCTTAGTAAAAGATTTTTGAAAGATGGATATTTACCTTTCTTACAATTACTCATTAATATTGGTATTTTTTAGGGTTAGCTTCTCTATTGGCAATTAGCACAGCTTTCAGTTGGCAATATTTCTAGACTAAAGTCCCATGGTTGGAAAGGAAGGACTGCTCTCTACTTCTTTTGGCTTTCCATTTATCAAACTGTTTAGAAGCACCCAGAAAATTTCATTTTGAATTCAATCAGTCAAAGTCAGGACCAGCATCCAAACCCATGTTGTAAGACAAATAAAAAATTTTGTGATGGTCCTTTCCAACCTACAAAGGCACTGCACTGCAACAAGGCCGAAGAAGGGAATTGGTGGTGTGCAGGAAACCCAAGGAGTGAGCATGTGCTTGCTACAGAGGTCAGGAGGGAAAGACAGGTTCCGAAGAGATGAGTCTGCCAAAGGTCGCAAGGGTTCATTTGAAGATTTGGTTGGCACTATGCAGATGTGTGAATGGCAATCAATGGGAAAACTTGTAAAGGCAATCAAATGGAATGTTTCTGCAAAAAATAAATGATAAGACTGAATAAATGGTATGGACATTTTTATGATAAAATATATCAGTTACTTTCAAACTGACATTTATTAGCATGTTAAAAAGAATATAATGACATTCAGAGTCATGTATGAAAACACTATCTTTCAACTATGATACTTAGGAATTGAGGAAATATTGTCACTGTTTTTAGTTAAATCTAACATATGATGAAGTTAATGATATTAATATTAGGGGATTGAAATGAACTAACATAAGTGGACATATAATGCAGTAAATGATCCCTAGAAAATCTTTTCAATATTTGTTTACTCCATCTCTGAGCCCAAATATCCAGTTTATTTATTTTTAAAACTTTTTGATTACCAAGGGTTCAATAACTTTTAATTCAAAATAACCTTCACAATGAGTTATGTTTCATTTGTTACAGAAAAATATGTTTAACAAAATAGAGCAAACATATTTTAAGAAAATATGATGTAAGGAAATATATTTGAGATATAACATTTTCTATGTAAATCATTATCTTTCATTATTGAATATTGTCAATTTGTAGTAGGCAATATTAAGACTATCTTATATTTTTTATATTTTTGATTAAAATATATCAACAGTATATAGAGGTAAGAACGTTATACTTTTTCCACACAGAAATGTCAATGGCTAGAATGCCTATAATAAAAGGAATATTAACAAGAAAGAAGGATACAAATTTACCTAATATAAGTTTTGTGACCTAGAAGATTTCAGGAAGGAGGATTCAGAGAAACGGACAAATGCATTCTAATGCCTAGATGTGATAAAGAGAGAACAGTTGTGAAGAAGGGTGATTAGAAAAGAAGTTTACCATCTGATGAAAATGTGCTGGTGTCAGCTTAGTAGACTTGTTCATTCAGATTCTTCTTGGTTTCTCTTTGTCTTCAGGGATAGGATTTCACTTTCCTCTGCATAAAGGATACATTTCTAGAATGAGGTCTTGTGACCTACTTCAGGGCAGAAGACCAACCAGAAGTTGAGTGTGTCCTTTCTATTTCTGCTGTTTTCTGGTGGTGTTTTGAGCCCCATCATCTTACTTTACAAATAAACGGCTACCTTAAGTGTTGTTTCAAGAGATAGAAAATGGTACCACAATAATAAAGATCATAATAGAAGTTCATCTTAGAAGTAGACCCATTGAAAATGTTATAATGATGTAAATAAAAATAATTCTTTTCATTTATTATATTTTAACTCAATTTTGACTTGGCATTGGTTTATATATTTGTAGTTAGAAGCTTGATTAAAATATTGAAATGTTTACAATGTTGAATTACCATGAGATCATTAAGAAGAAAAATGATTTTTAGCAAACAAAACTGTAGGTAAATTATAAAACACAAGGAAAAAATTCACACAGAAAGAGCAAGCATTACTATTTGTCTTATCATGAAAAATTTCAGCATATTACAATGTGAACATGATTCCTCCTATGTACTTAGGAATGTCAGTGTTATTGCCATTCATACACCTTGACTCATGATGGATCCTTGCAGTCAATTTTCCACAACCCTTAGGAAAAAATGCATGTGATATACAGGCTAGGTCAAATTGCATTCCATAAACCAAGAGAATGTGCCTTTCAATGACACTAATGAAACTTGCAGATTCAATAAGTGATTTGCTTCATATTTTATCTGCTCAGAATGGTATACTTAGGAAAATCTATATGTCTCTCCATTTCCATATTTAGTTCAAAATAAGTATTAATTTGTTCCTCTTCACATTTTTCTTTAATTCATATCTGTGTATTTACATGTAGATAGATACATATATATGTATATATTTCTTTCATATATAAATCCATTCACATTTATTAAATATATGCATATTTTATTTGTGTTTAGAAAGATAGGAAGATATTCCCACAGTAATAAAGAACTTGATTTTATTCTATAAATTTTAATCAACAAATTAGAATTAAAAATAATGTGTTAAACATTCACCTCCATAAAATACATGGGATGCTTCCATTTAGGTTTCTAAATCACTTCACATGATTTATTATGCTTCAATGAAAATGTCAAACACTTAAAATGATATGAATTTGTTTAATGAGTAACAGAAAGTGTTATTTTTCTTTAAAAACAGTTGAAAGCTTTTTAAAATATCACGAATTGCCATATTTTCACATTTGTATATCATATATGTAATATATATAATGATTATACATCTAAATCAAGTTTAAAAATTCACAGCATAATTAAATAGGAATCAAATCATGTCAACAACACTATCATTCTGGTGGGGGGATGGGCCTCAGGACAGCTGCATTTCTTTTTCAATTTTTTTCTCTCCACTTTTAACAATCTCCATCTCTGCAATGACCATGTTTACTCCCCACTAGTATCCCCTCTCATTGCCAATTTTATTTCTGTTCTGAAACAGGCTGTTCTTTCCATCTCCTCCAAACTATATCTTGCTGTCTCATATTTGATCACATATTTATACAATAAAGAAAATACCAGGGGTGTGGGAGAAGGAATGATAGTAGAGTGGAACAGACCTTATTACCTCATGTACATACATGACTGATGTGATCCTACAGTATGTACAATCAGAAAGATAAGAGATTACATTCCATTTATGTATGATCTATCAAAATGTATGAATGCATTCTACTGTCATATACAACTAATTAGAACAAATTTTATAAAAAGAAAAAGAAAAGGAAATACCAAGCACATTCTTGCTACTCTTTCTTACCCACTAAATAATTTGACCTTTATACTGACTATTGAGACAGTGTTTCTCAAACTGGTTAACTATAGTAAACTTTAAGCAACAGAGAGCAAACAGTAATCCCTGGAAATTCAAAGTTTTTCACATAAAGTAAAGATTTTTCCAAAAATACCAGGCTTTCCTTTTGAAATATAGGGTAAAGTTTATATCTCATTATGTGATATGTTTGCATTGACTATGTAAAACCCAATTCTAAGTTACTTAACTAATATTCTGAAATATAAATTTTCTGAAAACCAGATTATTTTTTGATCCTAAAAGGCAAAAATTGACCTGAATTGGTATGAGGTATATATAGTGTTCATTTATCCCACTTAGAATATTCACATATTACTGCATGCCTATTATACATTAATGAGTATAATGATCAATATGTTGTGTATCTACCATAATAGCATTTTAAAATCCAAAATTCCCTTATTTAAGAAACATTTGGTCTCAGGAGTTTCTTACTAAGTAATGTAGACCAGAACCAGCTGAATTGCATAATATTAATTTCCTTTTATTTGCAAGTGTAATTATGGCTTTAGGGCTCTGGTAAATTGTCTTATATGTGGAGGTCAGAATAAGGGCTAGGTTAATGACACCCTATTTTGAGAAGAAATTATCTACATTTACAAAAGTATAATGAGTGCAGTTATTAACCCTTTTTTGTAATGTGGAGATTGAGACACATAAAGGTGAAATAGTATCCAAGGCAATCATATTGTTTTGTTATCTCTATCATCTCTATTACCTATAGTTCGCTGCTCTGACAATTCTTAATCTCAGAAATGAATGCAAACTGAGATATCAGTAGGTGATAAGGGGTTCTGAAAACATCAGCATTTTATCAGGAGTTTTCAGTTGTGAATAATATGACCACATGGCAAAGCCCAGGGAAGATACATATTTCATAAACTGTATCTCCACTGTTGGTATTCACATAGAGCACAGTGAACCCCAAATCTGATTCTTGTGTTTAGTGCAAATTAATGCTTGATGTTTGGGGGATGCAATTATTTGTATAAAAATTGCTGCAGAATTAATTCTTGGATTACTTCACAGTAGTCTTGGCTTTATATACCTGTGCTACTTATATGGAAAGATTTCTATACAGAAGAGTTTCCAACAATTGGAAATACTATTAACTTAAAAGAAATATGAAATGCCTCAGAAGTTTCAGTGAGTACTAAATATGTCACAGGAAGATCTTTAAAACTATCTATTTTAATTTAAAACTCAAAGCTATTTTCTTATTATAAAGTCCTCTTATTCTTCCCAATGAATTTCATGATTGCTTGCTCTATTTCTATGAGGTCCATCATTAGGATTTTAATTGGAATTGCATTGAATTTGTATAGTGCTTTTGGTAGCAGGGCCATTTTGACAATATTAATTCTGCCTATCCAAGAACATGGGAGATCTTTCCATCTTCTCAGACTTTCTTTACATTTTTTCTTTAGTGTTCTGTAGTTCTCATTGTAGAGGTCTTTCTCCTCTTTTGTTAGATTGATTCCCAAGTATTTTTTTTTGAAGCTATTGTGAATGGTATAGTTTTCCTAATTTCTCTCTCAGAGGATGCATCACTTATGAATAAAAATGCATTAGATTTATGAGCATTAATTTTATATCCTGCTACTTTACTGATTTCATTTATGAGTTCCAGAAGTTTTCTGGTGGAATTTTTAGGATTGTTTAAATATAGAATAATGTCAGCAGCAAATAGGGATAGTTTGAGCTCTTCTTTTCCTATTCGTATCCCTTTAATTTCTTTGGTCTGTCTAATTGCTCTGGCTAGAGTTTCAAGGATGATGCTGAATAGAAGTGGGGAAAGAGGGTATCCCTGTCTTGTTCCAGTTCTCAAGGGGAATGCTTTCAATTTTTCTCCATTTAAAATGATGTTAGCTGTGAACTTAGCATAGATAGCCTTTACAATGTTAAGGAATGTCCCCACTATCCCTATTTTTTCTAGTGTTTTGAGCATAAAGGGATGCTGTATTTTATCAAATGCTTTCTCTGCATCTATTGAAATAATCATGTGGTTCTTGACTTGAAGTCTTTTGATGTGGTGAATTACATTTATTGATTTCCGGATGTTGAACCAACCTTGCATCTCCGGGATGAAACCCACTTGATCATGGTGCACTATCTTTTTAATATGCTTTTGTATGCGATTTGCTAAAATTTTCTTAAGAATTTTTGCATCTATGTTCATTAGGGATATGGGTCTGAAATTTTCTTTCCTACATGTGTTCGTCTCTGGTTTTGGTATCAGGGTGATATTAGCTTCATAGAATGAGTTTGGAAGGGTTCCCTCCTCCTCTATTTCATGAAATACTATGAGGAGTATTGGAATGAGCTCTTCTTTGAAGGTCTTCTGGAACTCAGCTGTGAATCCATCTGGTCCTGGACTTTTCTTTGTTGGTAGACTTTTGATTACATCTTCTATTTCATTCCTTGAAATTGATCTATTTAAGTCATGTATGTCCTCCAGATTCAGTTTGGGTGGCTCATATGCCTCTAGGAACCTGTTGATGTCTTCCAGATTTTTTATTTTGTTGGAGAATAAATTTTCAAAATAGCTTCTAATTATGTTTTGTATTTCATTAGAATCTGTTGTGATATTTCCTTTCTCATCAAGAATTTTAGTAATTTGAGTTTTCTCTCTCCTTCTCTTTCTTAGTGTGGCTAAGGGTTTATCAATTTTGTTTATTTTTCCAAAGAACCAACTTTTTGTTTTGTCAATTTTTGAATTGTTTCTTTTGTTTCAATTTCATTGATTTCCACTCTGATTTTAATTATTTCCTGTATTCTACTACTTTTGGTGATGTACTATTCTTCTTTTTCGAGGGGTTTAAGTTGAATGTAAGCAATTCTTAGCAAGAAGAGCAAAGCAGGGGGTATTACAATGCCAGACCTTCAACTATATTACAGAGTAATAGTAACAAAAACAGCATGGTATTGGAATTAGACCAGAGACCCTGCACCTAATAGAAGAGAAAATAGTCCAAATCTTCATCACGTTGGCCTAGGACCAGATTTCCTTAACATGACTCCCAAAGCACAAGAAATAAAAGCAGGAATCAATGATTGGGATAGAATCAAACTAAAAAGCTTTTTCTCAGCAAAGGAAACAATCTGCAATGTGAAGAGAGAGCCTTCAGAGTGGGAGAAATTCTTTGCCACACACACTTCAGATAGAGCACTAATCTCCAGAATCTACAAAGTACTCAAAAATCTTTACACCAAGAATACTAATAATCCAATCAGTAAATGGACCAAGGAAATGAACAGACACTTTACAGAAGCAGATCTACAAACAATCAACAGACATATGAAAAAATTCAACATCCCTAGTTATAAGAGAAATGCAAATCAAAACGACCTTAAGATTTCATCTCACCCCAATTAGAATGTCTTTTAGTAAGAATATAGGCAACAAGAGGTGTTGGCGAGGATGTGGGGAAAAGGGTACGCTCATATATTGCTGGTGGGAGTGCGAGTTGGTGCAGCCACTCTGGAAAGCAGTGTGGAGATTCCTTAGAAAACTTGGAATGGATCCACCATTTGACCCAGCTATCCCACTCCTTGGCCTATTACCAAAGGACTTAAAATCAGATTACTACAGTGATGCAGCCACATCAATGTTCATAGCTGCTCAATTCACAATAGCTAGATTGTTTAACCAACCTAGATGCCCTTCAATAGACAAATGGATAAAGAAATTGTGGTATATATACACAATGGAATATTACTCAGCCATAAAGAAGAATAAAATTATGGCATTTGTAGGTAAAGGGATGATGTTGGAGACTGTCATGCTAAGTGAGATTAGCCAATCCCCAAAATCCAAAGATCAATGATCTCTCTGATAAGTGAATGATGATGCATAATGCGGCGTGGAAGGGAGGCAAGAATGGAGGAAGGATAGCTTCCATAGAAGGAAGGGAGAAGTGAGGTCAGGTTGGGGGAGTAATAATAATAACAGAATGAGACAGAAATCATTGCCCTGTGTACATGTATGAACGCACAGATGGTGTGACTCTGCTTTGTGTATCACCAGAGAAACAACAACTATCCTCCATTTGTGTACAATGAATCAAAATCAATAAATTTTTAAAAAGTCCTCTTATTTTTTCCAGTAATTTTCCTTTAAATATAAGAATGAAAAGTATAGTATAGCACATTTAAGCTTGCGAATAATTCATGCATCATTTAAGCTGAGGTCCCATAACGAACTGAAACCTCTTAACCAGAATATGGCTCACATACTTCTATCCATATGGTTTACTATATTTTTCTGTATTAATTAATACTTATTGTCTTAAATGTTATAAATATAACTGAATATTATGCTGTCTTTTATATTTCAAGTATAATGGAGTCAAAATCATTATTTTTCTTAGTTTTGTCTTTTTTTGCAGTGTTGGGAATTGAACCCACAGCCTTACACATGCTAGATAAGCACTTTACCCTTGAGCTGCACCCCCAAGATCATGTGTTAAATGATTTAAGGTAGGCTTTTCAACTCACATGTAAATCCATTGTACATTTTTATTAATCCATTCAGGCTGCTATAACAAAATAGAATAAACTTGATAGGATGAAATAGACAAATTATTTCTGATAGTTTTATAGAGTGGAAAATACAAAGATCAAAGCAGTAGCAGACTTAGTGTCTGGTGAGAGCTCATTTTCTGCTTCTTGGAATGGCTGCTTCTCATCATGTCTTCACATCTCACAAGTGACCAAGAGGTTCTTTAGGTCTCTTACAAGGACACTGATCTCTTTCATTAGGCTCTGCCTTCTGGACCTAATCACCTTCCTCCTCAAAGACCCCATCTCCTAATGCCATCAACTTGTGGATTACCATTCAAACATACAAATTTTAAGGGTAAACTAACATTTAGACCATGCCTCTAATTACACACAAAAAGAGCATACCACATAAAAAATCATGTTTCAGATAGCTAAGAAAGAATGTTCCCAATAAGAATGATAAGTGTTTAAGAAAACAAGTATGACAATGGGTCTAATTCAATCATTATACATTTTGTACATCTAACAAAATACCCTCTTGTACCCTCCAAAATCTATGATTATGTGTTAACTTAAAAATCATGAAACAAACAAAACTTCGTGTTTGCCAATTCACCTTTATTCTTAAGGAATATGTCATTCATTTAAAATAGTTTTTCAATTTGTTGTCTGAGGTTCCTTTGATTTACTGAATGCACTTAGTTTGTAAATACTTTCTGAATACATGGAAAATGAAGCAGAAGATACGTGCTTAAGTTAATGGATACATGCATAAAAACCATTTGTAAATGTGAATGTTACATCGTGTGTGTGTGTGTGTGTGTGTGTGTGTGTTGTTTGTTTTAAACATGTAGTGTTGAGACTCTTACATTTACATTTTGTAAAAGCACAGTATTTCCCCTGAGAATGGTTTTGAAACCACAGTTTTGCTGTTTCCAAGTGTTAAGGAATTTATAATTATTCATTGAAGAAATGCTTTATTATTGCAGGGGATGTGCTTTCCCAGTGGAATAAGGATTGATTTTTGGAAGACATGATGTTAATAAAACTGGATTTGGTTAACAGTAGTTCCTTATTGACCAAACCAGGTTTGCACACCAAGTTTTAGCAAGAGTTGAAGAAATGGAACATACTCCCTTCATCAGCTTATCCTAAGAATTAGCAGAGTATATCAAGACTCTTTTCTTATCAGACCCACCAATTCTTCCTTCCTTTGCTCAACTTCCCCTTATAAGTTTCTGTTAATGTTTGTTAGTCCTCATTAACTCATAAAAGCCAAACTTTTTGTCCATGTGATTTTAGGATACTTGTAGGTTCCCTGAGATCAGCATGTTCTCACTGTTCTTACAGTCTTCTGACTAAATTATCTTCCTGTCTAGCCCCAAATTTGTATGTTTGTCATCAACCTGTGACTTGAGTTAAGATGCAGAAAGCAGGACCCATGTATGGGGCCACCTGTTTGTTCTGTCAAAGAAGACAAGTCCATTTCCTTTGATGTGACCTCTGTCAACACATATCCTTCACATCCAACACATATCCTTCCATCATGCATTGAAAGCTGAGACAGGGAGTAAATCATTTAGATCCCTTTCCATATTAGCACAGAGTAAAGATTAATTTAACTGAAAATTCATGGAAAAATCTTAGCCAAAGTTGTACATCCTTCCTTTGTTGTCTCTCACATAAAGAATAGAAATGTAACCATACCCTCTTCATCCCCATACTAATCTCCATCAAAAAAGGTGTTGAAGGGTCACAGAGCAGCTTCCACAATGAGTGGAAGTTCCTATCAAGCCTGAGTTTATTAATTGTCAGGAAGAGAGAATCACAGAACCTTGAAGAGAGTTCAGAAATTCACTGATCAGCCTAGGTGTAGACATAGGGCCAAAATAACAAGTTATTTTAACATATGATTGACTTCTTAAGACAGTTTTGATTGATTAATGAATAAAAGTTTGAAAATCTTATTTTGACTGACGATTTTTTATCATGACATCATTTGGGTGGTATTAACCTGGGGTTCACTTCACAACTTCTAAAATGTTTTAAGACCCAAGTGGATGCATAGACATGTTAAATTAGAGGTCAAGGATATGTTTCTGAGACACTAGTCTCTAGTAGTTGGAATGTGCAAAGCTGTCAAATTTGTGGTAAATAGTTGAAAATGTTAAGTATTGAAGTATTGTATTCACAGAACCCCAGAATACTGGAATCATATATTGATGAATTTCAAATCTCCCATTCATTTTACATGGAAATGTCTTTGAGGAGAAAATACGCCTAAAAAAACATTTTAAAACACTGGGATTAAGCTCTCGATACTTTCCCCAGCTCTTTTAAACACAAGCTCTCATCTATATTCATTTCCAAAACTACTGTAACAAAGTAGCACAGAGTAATTAAGTAGCAATGATTTATTGTCCCAAGATTCCAGTGGGAGAATTCTAAAATCAGGATGTCAGTAGTGTTGGTTCTTTCTGATGACTGTGAGGTGTTGGAGAAATGCAATTAAAAACCAAAGTCTCATAACCCAGAAAACATCTCCACTAGGTATCAGAGAAAGAAAACAGTTTTGCTATTGAATAAGCCTCGAACCAGGACCTGTTGCTTTCATAGGCAATCTGCTATGGGATTGAAAAGGCAGAAAGAATTCTCACCCATTTATGCAGACCAACAGATGCAACAAATGCCTTTGAGCTCTCAAGAAGAAACCATAACTAGTCTGGAATAAAAGGATTTGATGTCAACAGTTGTCACACATTCTTTGCCCTGATTTACCTAGTAATTGGGATCCCCACCTGTGTTAGTTAACTAGTTTGGCCCCGAGGTAAAGCAACTCTATTGTTAAGACAGGAGGTAGATCTGCAACCTGGAGCAAGATGCTAACAGAAGTTAGGGTCCTACCTTCCACAGAAACTGGGAGGCAGAAGATCTATATCTGAGTAATCAATCAGCAATCTCTGAATGCTATATCATTCAGAGAGATGGCTCCCAGATCCTTAAGAAATATATTTCTGGACTATAGAGATGACAGAAATCTTATTTGGTTTCCAAAAGATTCACACAGAGTTGAACAGTCAGAGAAAAAACATCTACTTGCTGTTAACAAAAATAAATGCTCTACAAAAAGGAAGGGATAGAGAAAATTCTCCTTCCTTATTTTCAGCAGGGAGAATTGAGCCTCTTGTATTTAACACATGTGTCCTTGCAGAGGGAAGAATTTGTTCCAGGCCTCTCTCCCTGTCTTGTAGAACATTATGCTTTCTGTGTGTCTCGACAAAGATTCTGGCCTCAACCAAACTCTTGAGAAGCTCCTCTATGCCCCCTTACCTAGGCCTCAAGCTTGGATTGTAAATACTTATACACTAGCATAGTTTAAGAGCTGAAAGCTAAATCCATAAGACAATCCTAGCTTGCTTTAAATAGTCTGCTTCAGAAAACTCAAAGCTGTCAAAACAATTTATGGTGACTTTCTGCAAAGACTGGTGAAGACAGGGCCTCTATCCCTGAGGATCTGCCAGAGGATAAAATTCTAACTTTGGTAATTGCCAGTTAGCAGACACAGATGGCCTAATCACATTTACACTGACAAATGCTTTGAATTGTTTCACTTCTCTTACTTTATTAAGACCCTTCTTGCTTCTCTTTGTATTCCTTCAATGAGTCTTCAAATTTAAAAAAGCAAGCTCAGTACAAGTTTAAGTTCAAATTGATTCATGTTTACCACTTCCCTATTGCCATAGTCATTGCTAATTGAAATCTGTCCTTTCCACTTAGTGGTTTATTTTTAATGTTTATCTTTGACAGTCTCTTCACATTGTTTTCTCTCTATGTGTGTCTAAGTCCTCCCTTTTCATAAGGACACGGGTGGTATTGGATTAACACCTTCCTTAAGGACCTCATTTTTTCATATTAACCTCAATGCCTCTGTAAAAAACCTTTCTTCAAATAAGATCACATTATGAGATCCTGGAAGTCAAGATAACTGAACTGTGTGTGTGTGTGTGTGTGTGTGTGTGTGTGTGTTCTTTTGGAAGGGGAGGCAGAATTCAACCTATAACAATCTGACACTACCATGTTCAAAATAAGAAACTAATGATATCACCATTATCCAACAAAGAGAATACGCTAGGTGTTGGACAGAAGTCCCAACAGAGGAGGAAACACCTGTATTTTCTCAGCTGACTCAGTCATAGAAAGTGCTGGAGGAGGTGCCCAGTGGATTCACCCTGCTGTGTGCACAGGACTTGGTGCTCTCCCCACTCTTGATACTGAAAGGAGGAATGGAAAGGGAAGTTCTTGAACTTTTAATTCATGGTGATTTTATCAACCACTAGAAATGCCTCAATTAGAGATAAAAGTTATATTTCCCTCCTTAAGCCTACAAAAATTTACAGTTCCTTCAGTGGATGGTCTTAATATGGCAGGCAAACACTTAAATGGTTTAAATACAAATTAAAAGTCTGAAAGTAATTCCCTCACTACAGGGCCTATGAAACACACGATGCTCCATTCAAGTAACCAAGGGTTAGGGACCCATATCCTTGTAATCATGTAAAAGAAAAGAAAAATGATTTCTATTCATTATGGGATTATAAATCTCATCATGTTTGATAAAGTAGGTTTGATAAAGAAAATTCATTTACTCTTTATCAACCATATGCCAAGAGTATAGCATATTGATAAAGCCTGCAGGTGTATTTGTATAAAAACTTTAGGAAATTTGCTGTCCTATCCCAGTCTCTGGTGAAAATAGGGACACCAGAATGAAATATTCCAAATCCCTAGAAGTACAATTCTTTCAACTGATATTCAAGCCAACTTATCAAAGAGCATTTGAATGTGGGTTTTTTACTAAGTACAAGGAAATGAGATCTGAAGACAGCCAAGTCTTATTTTGCAGCCAACTTAGTGATTGGATCAATAAGAACCATTTACTTGATGCAAATTGCCATGTTGATTCCCTTCTTGTGAAATCTGAGGTTTTGATTAGCCAGTGTCTTTATGTTAGGCCAGAACCATAAGTAGGGCCATTCCCATTCAAGACCTTGGGGAAATGTCAAAATCAGAGATCAACTAAGGATAAAAATGTTGGGTAGCCAAAGTAAACAAAAACAGCAAGTAGAAAAATTGATCAATTAGAGTTGGGATGTAGCTCAGTGATAGAGTACATATCCAGCATGTGCAAGGCCATGGTTTGATCTCCAAAACAACAAACGATATATGAATTATATGAATATATCAATTATTCAATTAACTAGGAGAAGCAAAAGACATTCAAGTACTAAATGCAAGTCTTAAAATATGAAAATTAAGGAAATAAGAGCAGAATCTAGTAGAGAAAGAGCAATACAAATCAAAACAAAACAAAATAACAACAAAACAACACATGCAAAATAATACCCGGAGGAGGTTGCTTTAATCAAGTTTCAATCTATAGGAGAGTATGCACATACTATTTATGTATTTATTAGTAAAAAAAAAGGAAGTATTTTCTAACTTTATCATTAAAAATAGTTTTAGGATGGTGATAAAGTTCAGTGACCCAGGGCTTGCCTAGCATGCATGAGACCCTGGTTTTAATACCCAGCATTACAACAATAAATAACAACAATAATAACAATTTTGAAATAACTAACTAAGCAGTCTTGTATATCTAACACAAAAATAGAATTAATATTAACTCAGTGAAATGTATAGTTTGAACATTATATTAAAGGAAAGTTCTTGTTTCATAATCAGATTGCTTTCTGTTATATACCAAAGATACAAAATGGCACAATATACATGAAAAACAAAAATTTAGGAAGGAAAAAGTAATAAAAGATAACAAAGCTCATTACTTTGGTGATTTTCATCAAAAAGGTAAACCAAAGGAACTCAACAATCTGCCCACATGGAGCATAGAGAAGTACGTTGAATGTTATGCTACCTAATTCTAGTCTTTCAAGAATATAATTTAGAAATGAACAAAATGTCAAAGAATTTATATAAAGAATCATTGCCTATTCAAAAGAGTAAGTTAGATCTCCATTAACTTACCTAAAAAGTACCTATGGTTCTTTATCAGGAAAAAGTATATTTTGACATGTGCCTAAATCATGTAACTTATACATATGTAAGTATATATCTTCATGCATGTAAATGTATACAAATGCATCTATAGATAGAAATATACTTTAATATGTCTGACTTACAATGGAGAAGATAATTTCTAAATTGATCATATATATAAAAAACTAAAACACAGTCTTA
Organism: Glaucomys volans; assembly: GCA_020662805.1. Classification (NCBI taxonomy): domain Eukaryota; kingdom Metazoa; phylum Chordata; class Mammalia; order Rodentia; family Sciuridae; genus Glaucomys; species Glaucomys volans. The sequence continues at coordinate 171,229 of JAJEJO010004523.1, forward strand.
TTTGAAATAGACAAGGTGCTGAGTTTTTTGACCTTCCCTTTTCCTGCAGAGAAATTTTTAAATAGTCTCTAAGAAAGATAATGATTCAGTATCCCTGAGCGACTATCACATATTGAGAGAGCACAAGATTACAGTTTTTAAATGATAATGAGTTAGAACTAAATTTTGTCACAGTAATGAGTTTACACCATTTCAGGCTTTGTCCTTGCTTCAATCTTTGTTTTGAAAATGAATTGTAAGACAGTTAACAACTGATATTGTCAGAGCAAATAAAAGTAATATAGACATCTTTTCTAGTGATTATGACAGAATATGTACCATGGAAACAATCTCTCAGCAACAAAATCACCCAAATTGGGAAACAATCCCCAGATCTATTTATCCTTTTTACTTACACATTTGTGATTTTCGTTAAGCTATTTTAATTTACCCATTATGAAAACTTCAAAGATAAAAATATAGACCACATAAATACTGTATTCTATGTGAATAAGAAAATCAGACCACAGAATCATGGCTTTGAATGTTCTTTTAGAAATAATCAAGGGTAGCACATTCATTCTGGGTAGTAGGAAAGCAAGATCCAGGAAGCGTCTCTGCATTGCCCAGGGCCATATAGCTGGTGACTGGCAGAGCCTCCGGGGACATACAATTCTCCCTACTCCATGTCAGGTTTAGCTTACTTAAGCTGTAACAAATACAGAATATAAATTGAAGGAATTATTCACATTATTAACAATGAAATACACTCTCACACAAATTTCATTTATTTCTAAGACTTCATTCTAGATAATACTTCCCTTATGAAGTCTTTTTCCCAATATAATGTCTATAATTCATATTGATCAGAGGCAAAAATAATTTCAAATTCTAATATACATTAAATGTGGTTCAATAATTACAATACTATACATTATTTTCCTTACAAAATGAAACATAATTACATGTAAGAAACCTCTTATCTTGTCACTGGTGAAAGTTCTAGCTTCAAATTATATCATAAAATAGAATTTTAAATAATCTATGAATAATCATTACAAGAAAAATATTTCCTGTGGAATTCCAGATATATTTTATTTGACACAAACTCATTTCATTTTTTTTACATAGCATGTATTTTTTATATGAGCAGCTACCATCTGTTCAAAGAAAAATAATTCTGGAATGTTCTTTTAGCTTGTGAAATTCTGTAAAAATTCATCCCAGAAATGTGTCTGGTACCATGTATCTGAAAATTAAGTCAATACTAGAAAAATAAATATTTTAATTGAGTTAAAAGCAGAATTCTTCTGTAAGCTTAAAATGGCTCTGTGTGATATTATAATATAAATTCTGTACACTTCTGGCCAGTTGTTCTTTCAGCCAATATTTAATATAGCTGTTCTATGTGCTATATTCTGAATGGGCAATGTGGTATTTTTGTAAACAAAACCTTCACACAAGATTCTTAACCTAACCACCTGGAGTTTCATCTAATGGGATATGCAGTGATCAAAGAATCATAAAAACATACTGCTACATGTAAAATATCATAGCTCTGATAAATCCATACATATTTTCACTCTGAAAAGGTGCAACAGGGTGAGTTAGCCATATGAGATCTATCAGAGAAATAATCTTTCATTAAAATGTGATTTTTAAGTCAAAATGGCAAGAAACAGTACATTCAATAAAATGCAACCCTATGAGGAGGCAGCGTGAAGACTCTATCAAACAATGGAGATAACAACTAAAATCATTTTTGAAGAGAAGCATGTCACATTTTCAGACAAAGAACAGAATGACTGGTAGACAGAATGGGCAGAAAGAATGAGAAGTGAATTGTGAGGCAAAGCCAGAGAGACCTATGAGAGCCAGATCTATGATTCTCTAAAAGGTTTTTCTAAGGACAACAACAATGTATCAATTTGTCCTTTTAATTTTTTAATTATATGCAGTAACATGAATAAGATTTGAATTTTATAAAAGCATTTCTGAATGCAGCATGAATATAATAGTCATAAGAAGCCAAAATGTCTGGAAGCTAATTAAAAAGCTATGGCTGTACTATAGGAGTCATGTGACTGTATCGTGAAGTAAAGAAGGCAGGGTTTTATTGTTTGGTTGGTTAGTTTTGTTTTGTTTTGTTGTTGTTGTTGTTTTTTCTCTTTTGGAACTGGGGATAGAACCCAGAGCTTTGTGCATGAGGGGCAGAAAATAGTTTTGCATGTGGAAATTCCAATAGTATTTAGGATCAAAATAATTATTTGACAGGAAGTGGTGATGAATTGGAGAATGAAGACTACAGGGAATTGCAATAATATGACTCTGAGTTGTATAACTGGGTAGAATTAGTTGTCATTTACTACTACAGGAAATTCCTGAAAACTACCACTTTTGAAGGTGGAAGGAGCATGACTTTAATTTTATCTTATAAAGTCTAATTTTCCATTGATTCATACAGTGAGTGATTCAAGTAGTCTTGTGGGAGTAGTTTACAGTAGTGTTATATGTGAATAGAAGAAATTAAAACCAAAAAAAATAAGTAATTCTAGTTGACTATATAGAACTGTTACTAAAATTGTGTTTATCACAAGCTGATTTCATGCAATCATATCTTAAAATCTAACATTATTTTCATGCAAATTAGTAAAGTCTTTATTTTGAAATTATTACTGATTTTCAATTTATAATTTAGATGCATGTTGAAATTTGGTGTAAAAATTAAAATATAATTGAGAAATATTGTGGTATCAGAATAGAATATTCCTATATACTTGTGGATTCAAATATATGTCAAAAATAGTTCACAACTCAAGACAAGAACGTTTTATTGACTTTCGTGATTAGTGAAGATTCCGACTTTGGAAACATCAAAGGGCATTTTAATTTTTGAAGATACTGTTGCTTATACGGTAGATTTTTGAGATTGTGTCAATAATACAGTTTGGAATATTTGTTATATGGTGGGAATTGGCTTCCATGTGAAGCAATGAGTTTCCAATGACATTTCTGAAATAGGACTTCTTCACTATATAAAATATTAATTTATATCTTTAATGAAACAGAGTAAAATAATCTCTATAAATAAGTACCAGGCATACTACAACTTTCAGAACTTAACTTTGAACCACTTATGATCTATTATGATCTATTAGAGGGAGACCACTATATATTTAAAGTGTCCCAGAGTGTTATGGGAAGAGTACAGAGTTCAAGGTCGAGTAGAATCTCCCAGTAAAGTATGGTTCCTTGTACTTGGACATCAAGATGACCCTTAAAAGGGTGAAGAGCAAAATGCTCTTCTTCAGATATAATTAAGTTTAAGCACAGTTGATTGAAGAAATGTAATCGCTTGGAGACCTGTGTCACATGTTCTCCTTTCCCCAAATAATTTAAAACTTCTTTAACTGCATTGTTCCAAGATGTGTTTAGGTCTTCTTCATTAAGAAAATGGAATCAATGAGAAGAACATTCACCACCAGATCTACCACATTTACCTGACTCTGCATTCCATGTCTTCATTCCTATCACAAGTACACTGGTTTCCTTTCTAAGACAACACCACCACCCATATTTTGTAACTATTTGCTTCTTGGCCATAATTTCACAAATTATCCCTTTTTTATACTTGCCCCGTAATAAATTTCTATTAAATTATTTTCATCAACATGTACCCTTGATTTAATATCTCCCAACACATAAATTCTTAAGCTCTGAATCCCTTCCAATTAGTATAAACTTTATTGACTTCTCATGTAGATGAAATTTTTTGAATTTCAATTGTTACAAGATTGAGTTTTCTTCTCCCTTTTTCCTTTGAGCACATTTAAGTAATAATTTAGTTCCCATGACCCCTTTGAGACAGCTCTCCACAGGATAATAGGCCCTGGATAACAATCTCTGTGTGTAGTTTGAAGTCTTCCTCTTTCTCAACAATCACCAGCACTTGACACAACTGATCATTATCTTGTGGATTTGATACAGACTACTCAATTAGAAAAACAAAACAGAACAAAACAAACTATATATCAATGAGCTGCAAATTGATATCTCCACCCCAAATCTTAGTCCTTAACTACTGGAAGTACCTCCTCAGTTAGTTTCGCTTGAATGTGGAAGAAACAATTGACATGTCATATGTATAAACTGAAACTCTTCATAATTTTCATATTGAAGAATCTTATCTTTTGTTGAACTCAAACTGATACTAAATTTGTGGAATCATCCTTGAATCTTCTCTACCATGTCTGCTATCCAATTTGACAACAATAGTATTGATTGTCCTGCTGAAATTTATCCTTTTTCTGACCACATCTCAGCAACTCCACTGCTCTCATTCATGTCTATTTTTCCAAATTGATTTATTGGAAATATATCAAATCATATTTCCCAAGTGTGTTTAAAAGTGCTAATATTAAATTATGACTTCAGAGTACAGTTAGAAATTATTCATATCTTGACCTGTTCAGGCTGCTATAGCAAAATACAATAGATGGATTATTTAAAAAACAAATTATTTATCATTGCACTGGAGGCTAGGAAGCACATAATCAAGGTTGAAACCTTCTTCCATACTTGCAGATGGCCAACTTGTTGCTATGTCTGGGAAGACAGAGAATGAAAGAGAAAACTCTCTCTTGTCTTACAAGGGCACTTATCCTGTCACTAGGAATTCTCTTTAAAGACCTAATTACTTTTCAAAAGTCCTACCTGCAAATACTGGATTAGGCTTCAACATATGAATTTTGCGAGGACATAAGCATTCAGTTTATAGCAGTTTGTATAGGGAAAAATAATGTCATGGATAAGTACAGCTTACTTCTAGATAAACAACTACTGCGTCTACATATTCTTTTGGAAAATCTTGGGGATTTAATTTCATTCAATGGGTAATTTTGTGTGTCTACAATGTGCTTGGCATCACTTATCATAATTGTTATACAAAATGAATAAAGATGACGAGCTATCATTGACCAAGTAGAAGAACCTTTATGCAATTACTGGTTAGAAGATGGATGCTAAAATTGGAGAGCATACTTTTAAATATATTTAGCAGAGATACTTGCACTCTACATGCTCTTTACTCTAGACTTTACAGATACAATTAGATAAATACTTGCTTAATGCACCAGTAAAGCAAGGGCATCAGTTAAAAAGCATTAATGTATTAAATACTTTGGTTCCTAAAAAAAAATCTCCAGTAACTTTTAAAAGTGCCTTTGATATCTTGCTTCTTCAAGTGGTATGATACAAATCTCAAAAGTGTTCAGCCACATTATTCATGGGATCGAAATTCCATTGCATCACTATACAGCAGTGGTAGAGGCTTTTATTTTATGCTTATGATAACATTTACCTAAAAATTGATAAAAGCACCATTGAACACTTATGGTTAGTGCCCTCAGTCCATGCAGGTCTAAGGTTATTTTGTACCATTTACATCTATACATGATAGGCATTAAAAAATTAAAAAGCAAAATTAATTTTATACCAATTTCTACCTACCTTTTCTCTAATGGCTCCTTTGATCCTCCTGCCCAGTAGCTGTAATTGAGATTATAAAGTGTGGTAACCAGAAGTTTCATAACTAGGGGAGTAACTTTGTTTCCTTTGTATGTATTGTGTTTCCTCCATGTTGGTATTTCATCAAATAATAGTTCTGAAAATTTAATTGTGGACTCCTGGGAAAATTATATAATGATCCTATGTGGGGAGCCATTCTTACTTAGTAGAATCAGGCTAGGTCAAGCCATGGGACACAGAGTCCTGGTTTCCAGGAACTAACAGCCATGGAAGTCTATCCCAGATTTCCAGGAAGCATGTGGTGCTGCCATGGGAGAGGTTCCCTGTCTCCTTCTGGGATAGTCCCTCTAAGAGAATGGCTCCCTTAACTCCACCCTATCCTGTTCATCACAGAAGAAGCTCCTCCTGGTCTTGTCCTGCTTTACCTATGTGTCTGTAAATGAAAGAGAGTTGGGCTACTCCATGTTGTCTGAGGCCAGAGCTGATATTGCCAGACCCATAACACTCCCTATCATTTAAGCAGAGCATTGCCTCTTGTGTGCTTATTGAGTAGATAACTCTATGGGTAATTGATTGATTTATAGCCAACATCATTCTCCAGCAGTTAACCCTTTTCTCATCCACCTGGGACATGGCTGAGAGACCCCCACAATCCTACTTGTGCCAGCAAAGAGTAAATAATACAACCCCAAAAGTCAACACAATGAGTGTCTCTTTTGCATTAATGCTAGTATTACAAAAAGTAAGAGAAGCATAGTGTCAGAAGTAGAATCCTCAAAGAACAAAGGGACATGGTGGGGTAAAAAAGAGAGCAAGTGATACAGAGAACTTACAAATTTTCTCACTGAGTACAACAAAGGTTTGATAGAATTAGTCATTTTTGTACATTGGATCATTCAGAGGGTGGCACTACAGATGGAGCTATGTTAAACCACACAGAAAGTGACAGAAATCAAGGAAGGAAGGGAAGAATAATTTGAATGAAGATGGATCCAAAAGAAGAAAGAGATTTCTAAAACATCATCTCTAAATAGACAGTTGAATAAGCTCCCCAGTGAATATCTTAATGCAAAATAATGTTATAATTCTAGTATTGTAGCACAAGTGGTTATATATTAATATATCAATGTTTATATTATATATATGTCACATAATGTTAATATAATTAATTAAAAAAAGATATAAATTTAATCGTACTAGTTCTTTGCAACTACATCCTATGTTGGGAAAATCATTCCTGTTTTGCCTTGAAATAAAGACACGTCAGTGGAATTGAAGTAAACAGAGAAACTTATAACTTCTTTGTTATCATTGTGCATTTGTCCAGAGTTTCATGAAATAAAAACTTTCTGATAAATAACAACTTAGTTCTGAATTTGAACCTTTTATTTTTTGCCCTTGGATTGTTAATTAGATAAAGAGATTTTTGCTATTTACTTTGTAAAGCCAAGTTATTATTTATTAATAATTATATGCATTATTATGCTGTCAAAAATTTATTGTAAACTTTATCCAAATTTTGATAATTTGTATAAATATCAAAACTCAATAAATTGTTAGTTTATATATCACATAGTTCTAAGAACTCAAAAGAAAAATTAGAAATTCAGATGATATAATCACTAGAAATACTGGACATCTGGACAATCACCTTTATTGGAGTTAATTTCCTTGGTTTAGGTAATACAACTGCCAAGTTTTGGCAAAAATGATTGATTTAGAAGACATTCAAACAACCAAGTAAGATGACCTATATAGACCTTCTGCATGCTTTTGGGGAAATCGTTCTTTCTGTTGAACTTGATGAAATCCTTTGTTTTCTTAGAGGATATTAGGAATCTTGACTTCAATAAATAGTCATAAAATTTTGTGAACTTCAAGGGCTCCTACCTTCTGGGCCCATTATCTTCCACTCTGATATGTAACGGGCCAGCCATTTCACTAGGGACTCTGACAAACACACAAACACTCTGACAAAAGAGTGAATTTATTCCAATCAGATCAAGGAAAATTTTACTATGGTTTTGGTGATCAAACAGTAAGAATATCTGTCTCCTATCTTGGTGGAAAATAAGCTTGCCCTTACCATAACCTCCATTTTTCCTTTCTTCCACTACAGTCTCACAGCAGAACTAAAAGTGAGTCAGCTTGCAATATCCACATCACCATTCAGCTTGATAGTTTTAAAACTGGAGATATTTGCAATTGATGTTTATATGTGGAGAGAGAGAACAATTTGGATGGACCTGATCAATCTTTTTATTTTGAAAATATCAGGATATTGCTAGCACTTGAGCAAAATATTCTAAAGATTAGGCTCTGCTATGTGGATCACACATAATGCTAAATTCAATGGCATTTAAGTTGATATTATCATAGTAAGTTACAGTCTTAAATGTTTTAATGAATTACTGGATTAAACAATGGGACATGTCAGTTCATAGAACCAAAACCCAAAACTTATAATATGCTTCCGTAGTGTGAGAATCTTTGTTGCATATCCAGCAATGCTTTTTAACTTTGACCACTGAATCCTGTATTCATAGTGAATCTCCAAGATGAATATTACAGGAAGTATACTTTGGGAAATTCCAGTTATCTATTTTGAGACTTTATTTTCTAAATCTTTCTTATTTCTAACACCCTCCAGTTAATAGTAGATAGCACAAATCATTAAACAGAACTCACTCGAGTTTCTATCAGAAATTCAGCAAAACTACCTGAATTTGTATTAATTTCTTTTATTCTCTCTTACCTAAAAATGAAACAACAAAAAAAAACACTTCAAATTACACTGAATTGCTAAGACTCTTATTGTCTCACGAATCTCTTTCATCTTAGTTATTTCATATCTTTAATATATTGAATGTTGCTAATTTACCCCATTGTCATTTAAATACACTCTTCTCTAAGATGTTAAAGTTGCAGTTTGTGCAGAATTGCAATTTGTGCAAGATGCTGCTTTACCTCAAATTTCAATGTTAGTCCAATGTTCAAATAGGCAGAACAATTGCCAAGAACCTCTGCTGTGGGTCTAGGATCTCTGTCAGAGACTCCTGAACAAAATCAAAGTAATAAAATCCAAAAGGTGATTCCATAGCATGGATTACTTTTTATAAAGATTTTTTAGAGAAATATGTGGAGTGCTGAAAGATCTCATTGAAATTATCCTTTGAACAGTGAAAGGGGTAGAAATGCTGTCTAGAGAGAAGGATTTCAATGGGACTGTGGAAGAGGCTGAGAGGTATCACTGTAATCTGGGAAACAAGTAGGGAGATATTTGTGAGAGACTTGCTATCATTCTTGCATCTAATTTACCCAATTATTTTCTTTCTTCCTGTAACTCTATCTAGTAGTTTCTGACTCCCCTTACATATGGTCCCATGTTTGCATTTAAGCTATCACAATGTAACAGGGAGTCTTTAAGTACAATACTTTCAGGCCTGACCAAAAGTCCCCACTCAATTCTGGCTTTCACTCTTTCATTTTTTCTCTCTCTTTCCTGTCTATAAGCCAGATTCAAAGAGTGATGTAATTGCAAAATAAATGAGCTCATTCGATTATTCAATTGCTGTATAACTACTTAGAAACTTTGAGCACAAAATAATAGATTTCAGTTCCACTGAATCAAACCTTTGAAATTTTAAGGTTGTTTCTTCCTTTTGTATTAATGAGGGATAATTTATGCCTAGGATATTTGGAGAGCATTAGAGTTATACCAGTGAAATTCCTTGGAAGATCTGTGGAAGTGGAAAATTCTGCTACATCCTGGAAATAAATCCTTAGTCAAGAAATTTTTTATTATATGTATTAGTTTATACATGCATCAGATGTGAACCATAGAGAAGAAACAGCTGAAGTATTTTATGCTGTCATTTTGTTGGTAACGATTTTCTTATCTTCCCTTGCCTCATTAATTTTTTTGTGTGTGGTAACCTGGAAGGGTGTGGAATATTAACTAACATGCATGGAAAATAACTAAGGGTATGATGCACTAAACTCCATAGCAAAGGAACACCCCACAGGAGACTTTGGTTTGGATTGTAGGGCTAGAGGTATTAAAATATTAAAATAAGTTCAGAGCTTTAATAATTACAAAGAAGTGAACATTTCAAAATCTATATATGTGAATAGAGGCCATGTTTTTGATGTCTGTTAATGTTAGGCAATTTCTTTAACTGTGTGCAGAGAAGCTTTACCTCTTTCCACATGAAATACTGAGTTAGTATGTGGGCTCTGCACTATTTCTCGACCCACCTTCTCTGGAAATTTACTCTATTATATATGTTTCTTCCTTCCCTGAACTAGAACCAATGGAATGGGCAACCTCATTTCAGAGGTGAAACTCATAAAACACATTCTAGAAAAGGTGAAAATCAGGGATATGGTCAAACCAGTTGTAAGGGGGTTGAGAAAAACTTTTTATGGTGCATGACCTTTTGCTAAGCCAAAGGCTCCTACTGTTTTTGCTCCTAAATATATTGCTAACCTCAACTGTAGGAGAAAAGGCAAGCCAGCAGCAATGTTGCTAGCCTTTCAGATCCTTGAATCTCACTTCACATAATACTGAAAATTTACATAAATAGTTCGCAAAATAGTTTAATTAAAAATAGCTCTGGTATTATAAAAATGTGCTACCAGGATCATCAGAAGCAGTCACCATAATTAAGCTCAGCCCTTTATCTGACCTGGCAAATTTGCTAATTGATTTTAATCTGGCTCGAAATTAGAATTTAACATATATCATGTAATTTTCATGACTGCATTATGTATTTTGAGAGAAAAAGTTTCTAAGAAAAATTCAGTAGAGAAATTGGTTCATATTGATATTTAACTAAATAATGCAGGCTGAGAAATAGTAGAATTACTAGGATACAAGAATGCTTGAATGGATTTCTGATAGAATTTGCTAAGTGTGGGGTATTTCACATAAATGCCATGAGGCTGCAGTTCCCCTGAGGACAAAATTAGTTAAATGTGCCCAAACAGAAAATTACTTCTATTCTATATTTGGAGGACAGGCTAATAAGATAAGCTAGATTCAGATTTTTCTCCAAATACATTATTTCTTGGGTATTGCTAATTATACCCTTTTCTAATTGAATACTTTTTCTGAATTTTTGATGATCAGTTGAGGGAGACATAGTAAAGCTGGATGCAAGAGAAATATTCAACAATAATTTTGTCACTTAAAAGGACAGAAATTTATTTCTTTCATGTTCTTGTTCAAGGTCATTTTTACAATTGGCTGGCATCTCTTCTCCTTAGAAAGATAAATATGTTCTGTATGCTTTCCATTTTCACAATCCTGGTTAATATTTGAGGCCAATTTATCTTCTTATCATAAACTAATATATTGAACTTATTCAGGCACTATTTGTATCTTTAGATTCCATAAGTGAATACATTTTTAAAGAAACAGTTTTTGGAGTTGACTTAAAACATGCAGTTTTAAAGAACAACATCAACAAAGGAAAACAGGCTTTTAGAAGCTAGTATAGTCCTCTGATAAAACATACTGGGTATCTTATATAGTGGAAATATATAGAAAATTTAGGGACAGACTGCCTGATGGAAATATCCAGCTTTGTTACTTATTTACTGTGAGAGGTGAAGGAAGTTATTTAATCTGTTTATGTTTATTCCTTCATCTCAAAAATGAAAGTACAATAACACCAACCTCATTGGTAAGATCAACTTAAGGAGCCCAGAATAGCAGTAAAGCCACAGGTTCAATATGTAGTATTGAAAATCACTCAGTATAATTATAAGCACCTTGGGGCGAGTTAAGGGATGGTTAAGGTATTCTATCACATTCTTTTTTTTCCAAAATGTTGTTTCATTTTCAATACCCAAAGTGCCTGCATTTACCAGGTGCTGAAATATTTGTTGAATTAATAAAGAGTATAAGAGTGTTTTACCAAGTTGTCTTTATTATTTACCTACTTGTTAATGCAAACAGTCTAATATGCAGAATATGGTGTGATGTAGTTGATATAGCATATTTCTTGCTACCTAATGTATCAAAATGGATCGGTTTGAATTCAAATGCTGAATCTCTTACACCCTAAGGTTTATTGTGCTTCTCTGAGACTCATATATCTGATCAATAATATACAATTAATGAAAGTATACCCTTCCAAAGTTATTTGTTAGATCACGACGATGCACTTAAAGTGCTTAATATAATGCTTAGAAAACTGATAAATGGATTTTGGGTATTATTATTACTGATAATATTGTTATTTGCTACATGAAGGATCATTAAAAACTTAGGGACCCAGTGGCTCAGGAGGCTGCAGCAGGAGAATGGAAAGTTTAAAGTCAGCCTCAGCAACGGCAAGGCACTAAGGAAATCAGTGAGACCCTGTTTATAAATAAAAATACAAAATTGGGCTGGGGGTTTGACTCAATGGTTGAGTGTCCCTGAGTTCAATCCCCAGTACCAAAAAACAAACAAAAACAACAAAAAAACCCACAAAACTTAGGGATATTCTATGCTGTAATTGCATTAACATTCAGTAGGCTTACATGATTCCCTCGTTGACTAGTCTTTCATTAACTTTTCAAATGCTTGTTTCCTCACTAGATATGTTTCATAGCATTTTATACTCCATCTGTTCTCACTAGTGTATGCCTGCAATGAATGCTGACTGGTGATTCATCCTAGTGATTTAGACAGTGTTCTTTAGATGTAAAATGAAGTAAAACACTTTCTCTGTGATCATTTCTCGTGTCTTTCTTCCTTGTATCATATATCATTTAACAGAGATGCTACTCAGTAACCTCTCAGAGGCATGGTCTCCTTCCAATATATTCTTCATTTAAATGAGTTATGTTTTTGTCATCATATTTCATAATAGAATACTTCCCTCAGGCATTGGTTCATTGATCCTGTACTCACAGTTCCTAAGAAAGGTCTTCACAGATTATGTGTTGTCCTTCTGTTAATTCTCTCACTAATGACGGACAAGCAAGTAAACTTTGGCTCTATTATCATTATTGAATAAATTTTTCTGGTGGACACAATTTCTTTGGAAAGATAGTCATCTGTTATTGAGTTTTCTCTCTCGAGCCTCAATTTGAACATCCTCTAGCTTTTATATGTTCAGGTATTTTTAGTTTCCTGTACTCTTTTAAAACATGGAATGATCATTCCAAATGTGTGTCATTCACATCATCAACCAATTAACGAATTCAAGGCTACTGGTATGTACTATGAGCTCAGAATGATTGAAAAAATAGGCTTTGGTTTCTATTCTCCTGGAGCTAACACACTAGTTGGAGAGATGGCTGAATGTGAATAAAATGGTTATATGTGTTTGATGCATTTGGAATATATATTAGAAGACTCTAAAGTATTAAATTTTGGAAAAGGGGAGGGCAAAGGTGCACATTTCATCCAGGATATTCATTGAATTGACTGTTGAACCTTGCAAATGTCCCTTACTTCATTGTCAGTCACTGTATTTAAGAAGACAGCTCATTACCAAGAAATAGAAATCATTTATGTTAAACAAACAGGCTTGCTCTTTTTCATAGTTTCTACTGAAACAGTGCCAGGATGCAAAAAGTAAAACACCCCACTAAGTCATCAGAAGATCACATTTCAAAAGAATTTATTGACTTTCAGATTTTAGAAATGCAAGAAATCTTTACATTTCTGTAGTTTATTAACATTGAGAAGTTACTACCACATGTGCTAAGACCTAATGCTTTCAAAGTGACCCTTTTGCATTCAATGTAGCATTTATTTTTGGTCTAAGGAATAATTTTAAAAACACACTTTAACCTTCAGAATGCTTTATAAAAGACTTCCATACATGCAGATTATTTTCTTACTTATGTTTTCTTATTCAGAATGTCACTACTATTAATACAGAAATTTGTAATTTGATCCTCATAATGTAAAATTGGGAATAAATTAAGTTTCCAAATCTTGTGAAAATTTAAATCATAAGATTTCAAGCAAATTGAGTATTTTGCTAATATTTTATTTCAAAATAATTTGGAATCATTTCTCTCAAGATTATGCTTTGATTATATCACATGGGCATTTTTTAAGGTGTATGGAACAAATCATAGTCCTGTAATATCATATACAGGCTATTTTCCTATCTACCTTGAGCTACAAGGATGCTTACCAGGTTGAGTCTTTTGGAAAAAACTGACACATACAGTTATTCAGCTTGTTTAGATTCCCCTTAGGAGACAGAACCAACATCTTTAGGTCAAGTGAGTGATTGGCTGGCTGAACTGCTACCAGGCTTGTATTAAACAAGTTTTAGTACAAAGCATTACTTTGGAATTTGCTCCCAGGTTTTAGGGGAGATTCTTATGGACTCTCCAGGGTGTAGGATGAACATGGAGGTCTCCTCTGATCTGAATGAACATGTGTCTAAAGATTGCTCCTGGCTGAGTCTGCTCAATATTTGTGAGATGTTATGGGGAGATAACTCACCTATTTTTCTTTAGTTCCTTTTGAAAAACTGCTTTAATTTGTGCCAATGAATTTCAGTGGTACTGAGTTTTTCAAATATTTCTAGTTTTTTCAGTTGTAATCATTTTACAGAATATTTTTGAAACAATAGAGCGAAGTGGTCAAGTGACATATAATGGAGCTAAAGTATCTTTTGTTTGAATCCTGAATGTTTCTTGTATTAGCTATGTGCACAAATAATCTTCATGCCTCTCTTTCTTTAACTGTGGAATATGGATCATAAGAATATCAATCTCAGACTATTTTCAAGGAAAGTTAATGTATACATGAATATTTTAGTTAGTTTTATTGCTGCTGTGATCAAAAGACCTTACAGAACAATTAGAAAAGTTTATTTGGGAGCTCAGGGTTTCAGATATCTCAGTTCACCAAGAGCCAGCTCCATTCCTTAGGATTTGTGTTGAAGCATTATGGCAGAAGAATGTGGAGGAGGAATTCCAGACAGGACATGACCATCAGGAAGCAGACCTGTCACACCTACCTGCCTGCAGTTACCACCCAGTTAACCCTATCAGGGGATCAATGCAAGAATTAGTTAAAGATTCTCAAAACTCAATCATTTCACCACTAAATCCTCTTGCATTGACTCACATTTGAACTTTTTGGAGACACCTCATATTTAAGCCATAACAATGGACAAAAATTGTTTAGTAAGTTTATTGAGCTGGGTAGAATTTGTACAATGGCTTCATAATAGATAACTCTTCTGCCTCTTTTCACTTTGGTGCTCCATGTCAATTTTCCTTGTTTCTATGATTGCTTCATGTTCATCAGCATCATACTGTGGGATGCTAAGTTATAGACTATATCAGAGGACTTTCTTGTGTTTTGGTTTCCCATAGCGTTTAACCAACAGAAAACAGCATGCCATGGGTGTGGAGTGAGACAGATTTCACCACACTGGGAACCTATTCCAACTGTGCTCCTGGAACACTGCTTCTCTCCTTATTCTTTCTGGACTATGAACAGAAAACCTCACTGTCATTGGCAATTGGGTGCTTCATTCTGCCTTGTTGATTACCTTAATTTTGTTTGCCCATTTTTGTACATAACCTACTGTAGTTAAACACATTCAACATATCAAGTATTCCATCTTTCTTTTTAGTAAATTAAATATTAGGACAAAATATGTCATTAAACACTCCTTTTAGGCTAACTAAAGGACCCCTGAAAAGTCTCAGCTCTCCAATCATGAAGCACCTACCTTTCACATATTTGTATGTGCTAAGATTTTTGAGAAATAGAGGGACAGTTGTGAAATGCCAGAGATAAGTAGCTCTTTTTTCATGAATGATGGATGTTTTGATTCCTCTCCTCAATATGCAGTGAAGAAAAGAGTGTTCCTGCAATCTTTTGCTGTACAACAACCCACCCCAAAGCTTAGTGGAATAAAACAAAACCATTTCATTGAGCTCACCATTCCACTGCTTATCAATGGTGAGTGACTCTCATGGTTTAGATGTGTTGTCCTGGAGAAGCTCATATGTGGGACAATGCAAGAAAGTTTGGAAGAGAAATGATCCAATGGTGAGAGTCTTAATTGAATCAGTGAATTAATCCCTTGGTGGGGATTAAGTGAATCATAACTGAAGTTGTAGGGTGTGACTGGAGGAGTGGGAATTGGGGGTATCACCCCATAAGAAGTGTTATTTTCAAAAAAGCAAATAATAACAATGATAATAAATGCTGATTAGAATTTGAAAAATTTGAGTCATTGCACACCTTGTTGGGAATACAAATTAGTGAAGCTATTATGGAGAAAAATGTTTGTTACTCCCAAAACTAAAGAAAAATATTGATCTATTATATGATCCAGCTTTCTACTTCAAGGTACAAATCAAAAGGACATAGTAGCATATCCAGGAGAAAACTGAAAAATTGCATTTAACAGTGATCTTGTAATTTTTATTGTTTAATGTTTTCCTGGCTACTTATGCTTTCTTCCATCAAAATGCATTGTTAGGCCTTGTATTCTTAAAGCATATTTGTCCTGGAAGATGGTCAGTGCCATAAGAGCACAAAAGAACTTTCACATGAACTTACTAGTCTTTAAATCATTGTCATTTTGATTTTCCATGTATGAGAACCTAACTCATTTCTATGATTCATTTTCTTCTACTTGGGATTTAATTTTAAATTACATTTTAATGAAGTAGTCTATTTTTCCTCATAAAATGAAGTAGTATAAGGATAATCTTTTTCATTTTTTCCTCCAAGAAAATTTCTACTTGAAAATACAACTTCCCTATGAGATTTATAACATGTTTTTTAGCTTGGGGCTTTCCTGTTTGATCACTTATTTTTACAGCTTTTCCTCATGGGCCCTTCATAGAAATTAGTAAAAAGACCTTTTTTATTAAAGATGAGCAGAATTCTCACTTAATCTTAAATTCACACCCATATCTCAATTCACAAATGGTTTTTTTGTTGCATATGCAGAAATTTATCAAAAATGGTTGCCTAAAATTAAGTACATATTTGTTTTTCTTCTGATATATTATTTTATTTGTAGGTTTCTGTTGCCTTGTGGCACACATAGTTATTCTTAAATGGAAGACTAATATAGGTTTTAGAAAATAAATGGGGCATGCTTTAATCTGCTGAAAATAAAAACAAATCATACAAATCAATTAATTTGTCCTATATGTACCAACAGTGAGCAGTTTAGCTCTATTGGTTCCAACTGAATTAAAGAAGATTTTTAAGTAAAAAATTTTAGGAATTCAGATCACTTGTACATTTAACATATATTTGCATTTAAATATCTTCTAACATTGTTTCTAAATTATTTGTTATTCAGTGAACAAAACTAATGGTTATTGCATTGAAGTTTTAATGAATAAAGGTTGAGAATATTTAATATAATTTCATGATAATAAGTATGAGAGTAGATTAATAATGCAAAATGCAAAATGCAATCTTTCATTATAGCTGGAAGGTTAAGGAATTAATTTTACAGACCATGAAATGGAAATAACTTCCCTACTATTTTATTAACCACTACTTAGATCAGTATAATCAACTCTTTTATTCAGAGCATGTCCATTCTTTCATTTTGTGGCACTAAATCAGCATCTCCATCAGTTCATTAGGTTAATATAATTTAATAAATAACATCCAAGTGCAAACTAGATCATACTACATGATCATTTCTTGATAAGATGCCATATTTCATTAAACAAATAGATCAACAGTTCTGAAACTAAAAGAAGAGTGAATCTGTTGGCCTCATTTTTTTTGTTATTGTTGTTAGCTACATTTTTAACAAGCTAGACAGTGTATTATCATGTTGCCATAAATGCAGGAAATGATATTCACCATGAAAATCAGATATTTTGACCACTTTAAGCTTGCCAAATAGATCATTCACATTGAAGGGTGACTTATAATTCAAAATGTGCTCTTTCCATAAAAATTAAATGTGAATATAAAAACATACCCAGGTAACATATTTGAATAACTAAGCCATCTTCAAAATGCATGGTTGTATAAATGCTGTTTTAGTCAACAAATACTTGACCAGAACCTAACCAAAAAAACTGACAAGAACAATTTCAGAAGAGGAAAATTTTATTTGGGGGCTCACATTTTAAGAAGTCTTAGTCCATAGATGGATGACTCCATTCAGCCAGAGGTGAGGTAGAAGATCATGGCAGAAGAGTGACTCAGAACCTGGCAACCAGGGAGCAGAGAGAGAAACTTCTTCTCTCACCAAGGACAAATATGTACCTTGAAGGCATGCCCCTAATGACCCACCTCTGTCAACCACACCCTACCTGCTTACAGTTGTCATCCAATTAATTCCTATCGGGGATTAACCTTATCATTTCACCTCAAACTTCCTTGCATTGTCTCACACATGAACTTTTGGGGTAAACCTCATATCTAAACAGATGCAAATAATGACCTGGAATCAATAAACAAACTACTGTTTAGCACAATATGTTTCTAGTTTACCCTTGTCAATGCACAGAGCTTCCAATTAGTCCAAACTAGAATCTCTAAATTGGAAATCTAGAAAATAACTGCATTTTGTTACACTTAGCTATGTTTTGGAAATAGTTGGACATAGGTATGAGGGTAATCATTAGAGCCTCTAAAAGACATTGCTGGCTCACCCTTGTCTTGATTTAATTGAATATAATTGCAAGAGAAAAAATAAACAAAAAGGCACAACATTATGTTCATTGGACAGAGAAAAGGTACCAATGGCCATTTCTCCACTCTCTCATCCACATATAAAGATGATTTTCCCCATTGCTAGGCTGTCTTGGGTGATGAATATAGCTAATCACAAGTGTGATGTTCAATGTTGTCTTGCAATTAGACTTAACTGCTGCTAAGCCCCACCTTCATTTCATTGACTCACAGAAACTTTTCAAAGTGTTCTTTCAAACTTCCAAAGCATCACATAGGAATTCAAAATGTATGGTTTCATTTCTGTACTGAAACATTTTCATTTTAAATTAGTGCTTTCTCTTCTCCAGTCCATGAAAGATATCAGACCAAACTTCCCACTGTTACCTGTGTTCAAGGTCTGAATACAAAACTATCCAATTATTTTTATTTATATAAGATTAAATTTAAATGGATCTTAGCTTTAAAAAATGTAGACTTATATATAGGCAATATAACTCCATATGACTTATTTTCCAAGGCAAAATAATTATATATAAAATCCTATTGGAATTTCTCCAATTATGGGTTAATTTTCCCATCTAAGGGACATACTTGACAAAAATCCTCTATATACAGCATTTTAGTTTTACTAGTTTTACTCAAGTTATTTTAGGGACTTGTTGTCTATAATTTTGTCATGTTTATTAGAATTATTAAAAGTAACTAATTAAAGCACCATATTCTTTTTACATAGTGGGAAGGCTTTTAGTTCATTTTTTGTTATAATAATATACCTGACTAGATAATTTATCAAGAAAGAAGATTTTGGGGGGGTCACAGTTGTGGAGTCTGAAATTTGAATATTGGTTGACATCATGGATTCAGCATCTGGTAAGGTCCTATTGATGGATGAAATCACAGTGACAGAAACATGTGCCAAAGGGAGTGATCAAGTGGCATGACAGGAAACCATTGTTTAAAATCAATGCTTTCATGAGAATTAACTAGGATTCCATGAGAATCCTATGGTTCTATGAGAACCTAATGGCCTTCTTACAGATTCCACCACCTCTTAATATTGCATACTTGGGACCAAACTCCAAACCCCAACACATGAACTCTTGGGAGCCAAACTACATGGAAACCATAGCAAGAGATTAAATCTGTTGTTCTTCAGTATGCACTTTGACAAAAGTTCCCATTGCTCTATTCAGTGTATCTTTCACCTTCAGGTCATTCAAGGATGGTAATGAAGTACTCAATCAGTTCCTGGTGCACTGCAAGTTCATGACTGGTTTTTGTTTCATGTATTATATTGAACTACAAGCTTATAATACTGCAGAGGCATATACTACAGTTTAAAGTTATCTTTCACTATTTATTATTAGATATCAAATAACTTTGGATTCATGTATTGTCTTTATCTAAAAGTGATTCTCATTTTTCATATATCAAACTCTTCAATGTTTCATAAACTAAAGGAATAACCTATAATTAAATTCACAGATTGGGGATGTAGCTCAGTGGAAGAGTACTTGCCTAATGTTTATGAAGCCCTGGGTTCAATCCCCATCCCCTCAATGAACAAATACACTCAAAGTTCTAATGCTTTCCCTTATATGGGGAAATTAGAGTAAAATTAAGGAGAGGGGAAAGGAAGGATAGACTCTACTTCGTGTACAACCAGAGAAACAACAGCTATACCCCATTTGTGTACAATGAATCAAAATAAATAAATTTAGAAAAAATAATCCATCAAATATAAGTTAGTGGATGTGTGAAATTGAATCGAGTAGAGGAAGGAGAAGTAGGGAGAAGGGGAGGAAAAATGGGGAGGGAAAAGTAAACTGAACTGAAATTGATTTCCATTTGTATGTGAGTTTGTCAGGATGAACTCAACCCTTGCAGGAAATAGATTGTTCAAGAAGCAGCAAGCAGCACTCAGAGCGGGGGAGAACTCCAAACTTTATTTTACATTGGTGGGCCCAGAGGAAAACAAAACTCCAAATTCTAAGCCCTTATCCACACTTCCTCACAATATTTATAGGCTATCCAGTGTCATAAAATTTCTAGTCTCCCCGACATACAATTGTGCACAGGGTTGCTAGTGGGAAACACGTTTACAGAAGCACAGTGTGATAAAGGGAACAACTGGTTCCTCTTAGGAGGCCTTAAATAAATCTCTAGCCTTGGGGCCAGAAGCCTACACAGGTGCATTTACACTTCAAAGAGGAGCACTCAGGCTCCCAGGGAAAGTGATCTACAATCCAAAAGGTAGAAACCTGTGGTCAATCAGGCTACCTAGAGAAAGGCTGAGCAAGGTGAGGGGAACTGACCCCTTCCCCAAACATTGATTTCTCACCATAATATTTTTTATAAATTCATTTCATGAACAGGTCTGGTTTTGTCATCACATATCTACTATGTATAACTATAAAGCTCTAATCAAATTAAAGAAAAAAGAAAGTAATCAATCACATATTCTCTATGAATGTATTTAGCAATTTATACATTATGAAATGATATTTTGTCAATTTTATGATTAAGAAAATCATTAAGAAATGAATTCTTGTACTATGAAGATAGGGATAAAAAGCAATGAATAATATTTATTTCAAGTGTTTATAAAAGTTATACAAATATTTAAATTGTATTTAGCTTTATCAAATTATCATTTTGAGAAATCAAAACTAGATTTTAATCTGAGTGTTTTGATCGTCTGCTGGGTCATGTGGTCCCCTAAACAAAGTGTGATTTGGATATGTAGACTGAGGACACTACACTCACCACCAGAGTATGAAGAGGTTTTGAGATCTCTGGGGAGAGCCTGGCAGCCCTCCCAGGCCAGCCCCAGCTGGGCAGGGAGAGCAAGGCAAAGACAAGGACCTGGACTTTTATCCTGGCTGAAGCAGGTCTGGGGAGATTTTGCTCCTGTGGGTAGGACTTGCATGGTTTGAATTCCCTGCCTGCCCCTAAATAGGGAAATTTCAGACTTTCTTACCAGCTAGCTCAGAAATGGACTTCAAAGTTTAGAGTGACTGTTTCTTAAAGGCTATCAACAATTGAATGTCAAAAAATGGAGTCAGATCCATTAGTACATTGTGATATTATATTGTAGTATTAAAATTAACAAAGAATTCAACTCAGAATGTTTCACCAGTTTAAATTTCTTTTACCATATTTTATTGGAGGACTTCGATTTTTACCCAATATAGTAATCCATCACCAATTATACTTTAAATATATAATAGTGAAACATATGTGAAGTAGAAAAATAATACTCTTTCTTGGTTAAATTTCACATCCTTTCTAAACCCTGATCGTTATGGACACACACGTACACACACATACACATATACATAAGTGTTTGCATGTGTATGTATACATAAAATACAACTTTAATTTCAGCTGATTGTGTTAATGGTTTATCTGCTGAATTTAACTCTACAATTCTCAAATTATATTGCACAATGCTTGCACTGAATAAAGATTTATAAAATTATTAGATACACATTCACCTGTTTAAGACTCTGTCAATGAAATGTCTTCTTTTGGGCAGAGGAACTTGAAATGTTGAATAATGAATATGATAAAAACAGGAGGAAAACATCTGAATATTTACATTTATCTCATAAATATATTCTCTTGAAACTATATTTCAGTATAATTTCCACATGAGGTTATTTTCCAATAGCATAAATAATGTATTGATTTTAAAATAATTAAGAATAAAATATTGAGGTATTTATTGATAATAACATTCACTACATTTTTTTTTAAATTGTGGTTATTTTATATAATAGTTACAAATTTAAATGCCTAATACCAAGAACAAGTAAATAATACAAATTATGAAATAGTTAAATGTAAATGATCTAACAGGAATTTCTAGTGACAAAATAATTAAAATATCTTCTTTGCACTAGAAATTTTAGGGTAGCCAGAATACTCAGAGCAAAAAGATCAAATGGTTGCCTGATCGCCAAGAAATTATTCAGATTTAAATGTAATGGAATTATTAAACAAAAATAAGCAATAATATCATTTCAAAGACATGAGGCATGAATTATTTTATACAGGTTGAAAATCTGACATCTGAAATCAACATTTTGAGTGCTGAAAATTTCATAATCATAGCATTTTGGATTTCAAATTTCTGAATTAGGGACCCTCAACCAGCAAACTTTATGGAGATATTGCAAAATTTGAGAAACTCCAAAATTTTAAAAACTTCCCTTCTCAACTACTTTAGTTAAGGACTACTCCAACTCTATTAGGTAGAGAGGAGGAACAAGGAAAGAAAACAGATAGTGCTGGTGTGGGAGTTGGGGCTCAGGATTCCAGCCCTGAAGGACAGATCCTGGAAATCCCTAGGTTGATGGTGGGAACTGACAGCAGGATTAAAACCCAGCACCAGCATGGAGAACCACTGTCTTGCCCAGACTGGAACAGGTACGTCAACTAAGAATAGACACTTCAAAAATGGGGAACAATTTCTACTTCTTTGTCCCTGAAATGCTAGAGAGGAGGTTAAATAAATGACATAGGATTTGGTGCAGAATTAATAATGAGGACACAGAAAACCAATCAAACTACAGCAGAGAAAATAGATTTTACCATAGATAATTATAGTTGTGTTAAAATTTAGTATCATGAAAAACAATTTCCTTATTTATGAAAAAATATTTATATATTAAAAAATGATTACTCTCCAGATTTTATGACTCTCTGTTGAGAAATTATAAGAAAATAACAAATATCTAAAAAAACTGTCACAGAAATGAACGGGAAATTTATAGTCACCTGGGTGGAACATACATATAGAAAAAAAAACGATTTGTATACAAAGTGTACTAAATTTTAGTGCTAGAAATAATATGGCGACTTATACTTTTTAATACTGTATACATTAACAAAATTCTATCAAAAAAATGACTTTAGATGAGATGAGGCTCAGTATTTCCAGGGTGCTATTTTGTCCACATAAACTTCAACAGTTGATGTTTCTATTTAAGATAAGTGATGGTCCAAAATATTTCTTTTTAAAATTAAAACATGCATTTTCCATTAGAGTTGTTCATTTGCCAGAACCCATATACTATTACCCAAGCAGAAGACAATAGCCAGGACTGTCCAATGATAAAGCCTTTGTAATGGTAATTACATTTGCTGAAAAGAAGAAAAGAAGAGTATTTCATTTCTTTGTGTTGATTGGTGTTTGGATTCAACATTTGGAATGGATTGTCTGAAACCCTGTAAAATCCCATTACCATATTATTTTAGGAAGTAAAAATATTGAAGAAATTATTAAATGAGTGAAGTTTGTTTTAAAAAAATATATACTTTTCTGTAGTTTTGACAGGTACCTCTCAAATAGGGACTCAATTACCATCACCTGGAATTTATCAAACTGTCCTCTGATTTAACATTTTATTATCAATATTGTATTGGAGGTGGGCACACTATTGTAAATTTTAATATTCTTGTCCTTGTTTTGTTCCATTGTTTTATTTTTAATCCCCTATCCATAGTATCTTAACCAATAAAGAAACTATGGTGCTTTAAACATTTTACAAATATTTACTGCATATGAGGCACTAATTTAGACAATGTGATGTCTTAATGTATACATTTTATGAAATTGTTGCCCAAAAGGACTAAGCTTTCTGGTAGACATATAAAAACCAAAAAAATTAAATGAAAACCAAGTTATATGTTATGCTAAATGGTGATATGTGTTGTGCAAAATATTTACTTTTAAAAATGAGAAATGAGGTCCAGAATGGAACCAAAATTTCACTATTCAGATGTGAGGACTCCTTGGTAGAATAATGCCACCGATGATAGAGGTGGCAAGCGTTCATTAACTCTAACAAAGGGCTTTGAGTTTTGGTTTGTTTGGTTTGGTTTTTAAATAAAATTGCAAGAAAAATGACATTGTTCTGCCTTTCACAAAAATACGAATTCTTTTCCAACCTTTCTAGTTTGCTCTTTCGGGATGGGAAATAAGGATTTGCTTTCTATTTATAATTAAAGATAAGTTATTAGACAAAAACATCCATTAGATTTTGATTTTAAGGACAAAAGTAAAGTTTAAGAATTATAAAAATAAAAAAAAATGAGAAAGGAGAAATGGGTGTGGGATAGCAGTTTTAAACAGATTGTCTTACATCGTTCTCATTAAAAAACTGGCATTTTAAAATGAACTTGAAGTAATTAGGAAGTTAACTGAGGAAAGATAGTTCCAAGGAGAGTGATCAAACTTTCCAATAGGAAAACGTTTGACATTTTTGAGGATCTTCAAGGAGCCCAGAATAACTTTGATTAAATGAGTTAAGGAAATAGAAGTAAGATCAGAGAGGTAATGCAAACCTAATCTGATATTTCCTTAGAGACTGTCGTGAAGACTATCACTACAAATGAATAACTTACAAGTTTTTTATAGAGAAATGAGATGCTCATAATGAAATAAAAAGAACAATAAATGAATATATATGTATATGTATATTCCCTCTTTTTAAAGCTAGAAATAGATGGTATGGGCACAGCCATTAATAATGAGTGCTTAGTATTGCAATAATCTGGGTAATAGTGTTAGCCATGCCTTATGGTAGGTATGATCAACATCACTGTGTATCAGTAGGACCATACCTTCAAAATATTGTGTAAAATATTGGAGGTGGGGGACAACAGAATGCAAGAAACAAAGGATGACCTAATGCTGTTGCTCTGAATAATGAGAAGCATAGAATTGTCATCTAGTGAGTGGCCATTGATTAGAAGTACATAGTTGTCACGGGGCAGGGTGATGGTACAGAAAATATAGATGTGAAGATTAGAAGTTAAAATTGGGACAGGTAAATTTTGTAATGTCTATTTGAGTAGCAATGTAGAACAGTTAGTTGGATATATGCTTTACTAGAAGGAAGTGAAGATGGGAAGTGCAAATTTGAGAGTTTCAATCTAAATGATGCAATTCCCAGTTGAAATATAAATATAGTTATAGATGTAAATGATAACAGGGAGAATGGGTCTGATGACCAACAGCCAGAATTGAATCACCAAAGAAAGATTAGAACCAGAACCTCTCCAAGGCAAAGAAAAAAAGAGAAGGAACTGGCTAAGGAGACCAAGTAAAGTAACAGAATCATCCAAATAATAAAGGATCCTTGAAGCCAGTTAGACTTACCACAAGGAAGAAATTGGTCTACATCCACCCCTGACTGAGTGCTTAGGAGTCACTGTCAATGTTTTTTTTTTTTTTTTTTTTTTATTTATTTTGTTTTTTTTTTATTTTTTTTAGTTTTTTTTTTTTTTTTTTTTTTTTTTTTAACTAAGGGTGATATTTAAGTTGTTAGGATCTGTTCAATATGTCTGAGAAAAACATTGAATGGAATAATGTTTGCTCTGTATATAAAAATTCAAATAATGTAGATAAATTATTCACATTGAAACACATTTGGATAAAATGCAAACATTTTTCTGAAAATTAGTAAATGTTCTAAATAAAACAATTAAATTATGTTTTAATTATACTTGGCAAGTAGCTTCTTAACTGATTTCAAATTTATCTTAATTTTAAATATTGAAAGCTAATTAATTGTTCTATTTAGCAAGTAAAGATAAGGAATATGTATGCTCCAATTTTAGCAGACACACAGTCCATGGAAATCTAGTGATGGAAATTAATATTACTGGATATATTGTGTGCATCTAGTGAAAGAAAATGATCTAAACCAAACATATTGAACATTATTATGTCTATTTTCTTGAGAAATTTAATTATTTCTTTAGTTTTACCAGCAAGAAAATACCAAAACCTTGTCTATCTGGCTTTTGTCCATCTTTCCCACTAAAGAAATTTTGAGCAATATTGAAATATTCTAGGAAATATAAGAGTTAGATCTGGTAATTTACTTAATTAACTCAGATTCTGATTACAGCATCTGCCTAAGGTATATTAAATATAAACTCTGTTAGGTATGTTCATCTTATAAGAAGTATATTGGCCATTTCAAAATCAAAGAAAGAGAGAACTCTGATTCTAACTGATGAATTAATCAACAAAAATAATGGTAGTTGGATTAACATTGCTTAATTATCAGGTTTAAAATTTTGCTCTGTCTTATTCTATCTGGTATCAGTGTCACTCTTTCACAATAATTGTAGGTCTACAACTGGAGGGTACCCCTGTTCATTGTGCCGCTCACAATAATTCAAGCATTATGTTGACTGTTTAATATGTCTGGGCTGTTGGTGATAAAGTTATTGAGTTAGTCTTCAGAAATTTTCCAAAAGAGTAAAAGTAACATAATAACACACAAATGTCTGCTTGCAATTTGGGAAATATTTACTACTTTAAAAGTCATGACAACAGACTGGTCCATCTTCAATTATTCCCATATTAATTCTAGCTATGAAGTACCAATGTCATGCATTTGCTCCTTAAAAGATGAATAATTAAATAAGACAAATAATATTTGCCACAGAAAATAGATAGCATGTAGTTTCCCTGTGATGATTCCATCTTTTGGTTTACATTTTATACCCTAGGCAAGTCAGGGCAAGTTTTCTGCACGACAGTCTTTCGAAGATGTGCAAATGATTTTCATGCAGGGGACTTTTCCTTCTTCCTCTTTCCTATGTCTTAGTGTGCCTATACTCAGTTCTTTAGACAATCCCAATCTTTATTAAGCACCATCAGATCCTTTCTGATTTCTTTTTCCTGCATGTCCTTAGCTCTTTCAATATTCCCTCAAATATAATAACTCTGAGCCACAGTAAAATATTCAAATATTAAACACCCTATAGTTTATCGATTTCATTTTAAATTATTACCCAAGGTTCACCAAATATTTCATGAATTGTTTGATCAGAACCCAAAAAACAAAAACAAAGAATTGAGATTGAGATTTTTCTCATCTACATAACATCACTGACACTTCATTTTCTCTCAAATACAATCCACCAGTTGATGAAGACTTGCAAAAAACTTAGTTTATTATGCACAACTATATATTTGCGTATATATATATTTATGTATATATAATACTTTATATTTCAAAAGTATCTCATATTCTTCCATGCGTAGACTTCAGTGGTTCAATAAACATTTGTCAATACTTAAGTAATTGAAACAGCAAATAACAAATCGTACCAAAGGTCCTTTATAATTCCACCTCACTTTAGTACCAAATCCCAAGCAGTAACTTCTTAACTGCTTTTTCCCTGAGTAAATCATGTTTTACACTTAAAGATGTAAAGCATTTATGTCTTAAGTGAGATCAGAACTGCCTCTAGGAATTAAATAAAATGAAATTTATTTTATAAATACTAGTTTATTTCAAAAATACAAAAATATAAATATACATTTATAAAAATATGAATGAATTAACACAAAGACATTCTTCAACTAAATAAATATGGCAGTAGTAGTCATTCCTATTTCATCAGGGATATATATTTTCTATATTATTTTACAAAGCATTTGCACAATGTTTAATTTGATAGTAAAGGTGACTGAAAGTCAGTTAAGAAAACATTTATAAAGTTCTTATACCTAAGAAAAGGCACAAAAAGCCTTTTAAATATTTTTATTGATTATTAATGTGATATAATTTCCTTCCAAGGTTATTAGGCAAAGAGGGTGAACTGGTTATTATTACTGTTTTAAAATCTATATCATTCATATTCATTCACGGAAACTTACTGGTTAAGCAAACCCTTACTAAGACAACACCTACGTATTGTTTGTAATTTCAATTTTTGAAAAATTTCCTCCAAGGAGGAGAATGCAGGCCACTCATTCTAGTAACGAAGACAGTTCCACTAATATTAAGTCAGAGGATATGCTTAGTCTCGGTCACTGTCATCACCCCCATACATATCAGCCAGTTTTTTAAAACGAGGACCCCAGTCGCTGAGGTAATCATAATCCTGGTTACAATCAGCTGTGAGAGATTCCAAGGAACTGAGTGAATCCGCGATGGAATCATTCCCCTCGTAGGCATACGTTGCGAGTGAATCATAAGGAGGTGCACTTGGGTCTGAGTCGTTTTCTTTTAATCTTCGATGGATAAAATCTTGCACATCAATATTTTCCCATAGGGGCACAGTCCTCCTTATCTGAAAAATAGTTTCAGGCATTACATCTCGTCTAAGTTTACTGTCTTCTCTTGCTTCTGGATTCCTTAATGTGCCAATGTCAAAAGCCTGTGTGTCTTCTTCCCCACCACCTTCGTCATTGTAGGTCACGATGTTGTCCCGGACATCATCCTTCGAAATTATGAGAGGTTCCTTTTTCCTTTGTCTCTTCAGTGCAGCAAACAGCACGACTAAAACTATTTATAAAATATGAGAAAATAGTAAGGTTTCTTGATGCAAGGTCAAATAGAGCATACTTCAATATGTGAAAGTTTTGAGACTGGATGAAGTATGCTGTATAAGCACAGAGTGTCTTAGGTCAATGGATAGATATACTACATTGATAAAAAGCAGATAGATAATACAGGGTCAGTTTATTTTCAAGGGCTATAGGCCTCTGATATTAAATGAACATTGTTCAATGATAATTATTACTTTTAGCCAACTAAAGTAATCTGACACATCACTCCTCTAGAATGCGCATCTATTTTAAAATTCAAAAATGTTGAAGCACCAATTGCTTTTATCTCAAGAGAATTTGATCAGCCTTTGAATATTTTCTTAATGACCCAATGGAATATGTACAAATCATTTACTCATCTATAGATGAATATATGCTTGTATTTGCATTAGTCTTATATGATGTGTGTGTTTGTAAATACACACATAAATACATAAATATGTATGAACGACTGGTTTAATCCTATTCCAAATTGGGCTGTTTTACTGAATTCTTTTAGTGGTCCTGTTTGAAAGCCTGCTTAAAATCTGAAAAAACTCCAAGAATTACATTATTACATTTAAACTCAAGCACATCTTTAACTTCTACCTATTTTATAATACAGCTTAACTATCATCTTGATAAGAAGGACTTCTGTGATTCAAAGAGCTGCATTCAAACTTTGAGACTGAATTGTTAATATTATTCTTTCTACTTATATCTTGTTATTGTTATTTACATATCTTTACTATAAAGTTTAACTGTGTATTTTCATATACTATTCTGCATTATTTCCAATTGAAGAACTTGTATTTAAATGTTTATTTGTTTGAAAATGAATCTTTTCTTAACAATTAGATGTTGCAGTCAAAATAATTCATTTTAAAATGAAAAAAGTCTGTATTATTTCCAAAATATATATCTTTCCATTATAAAGGGGCCAACTCTCTAATCTTACATAAAAGATACCCAATAATTAATTAAAGAAAATTTCTCCAAGACATTTAAATATTACCTGGGAGAACTAATAGCTACACTTACTTTATTTGAGAGTAGTTTTTATGAAATTTTGATGAAATTATGTTTCACTGAAAAACAAAACATTTTCTTAAAAATTATCATTCCTTTGCCAATTTAAAGACCTGTCCGATGTCATTTTTGTATTGGCCAGTATGCTTTCCTCCACTCTTCCTAATTGATAGAAAGATTTTTTAAAAAAATAATTCATCTTCAGTTAACATCCTCAGTAAGAGCTTTGGTTGGTGAGTTCAGGATCATCTTGGAGACATTTAAAAATATATATTTTGTAAAAATGAGATATAACTATTTACTCCTTTTAAAGAATAACATAAGATTAAGTCCCACATAGATCTAACATCCACCAAACATGAGCCATGAGTTAGTAAAAAAAAAGTTATTTATAATTTTAATTTTTAATGGATAATTTTTAAATTTCTTTAATTTTGGTAAATAATCATAGTAAAATTATCTTAAAGTCTGCCTAAGAGTATTTACTCATATTCATAAGTAGATCTGAGAAAAGTTTTAAAGTTTTTTTTTTCTCCTCTGACAGAACAAATTTATTTGCATCATTTCCTAGATTGAAGTTATTAAGGAAACAGAAATGGAATTCAGCAAACATATGATAAAAAATGGTTAAAAATGCTTTAAGCATTTTAGTAATCTATAACTGAAACTTAGCATTTTTTTCCTTTCTTACCATAAGACATAATATTCATAATAATAGTAGCAGTTGTTGACTTAAGCCAACAGAAATCACACATACTTTGTATTGCATTTCAAGTGTGACAACTATCCTTAAACCATACTTAAACTTTCTCCTGAAAGGTCTGATTTAATAAGCAAACACATTATGGCTTTGGCTTTTTTCTTGACTTTGGTTACATATCCTTCCTATTTTCTCATGATTCACTCTCTTAAAGTTATTTTTATTGATTCACTTACCTATTTACAGTACTGTGGACTGAACCCAGGGCCTTATGCATACTAGGCAAGCACCCTACCAATGAGCTACATCCCAGTTCCCTCAACTGTTTAAATTGTTCTGACTAAGCAAGGTTTTAATCCGTCCCCAGTATCATAGAGAAAAACTAGGGACTGCATTTCTTCAAAATTATCCAGACAGATCTGAAACATTTCCAATCTGTCCTAGAAAGATATAACTTTCTTAACTATAGAAATGTAGTAACTATGTCTGGCCATTACTATGAAGACTTCAGATAACAGCAAGAATGTTTTAGTAACATTGATAATGAAACCTGGATTACAACCAATTTTAACTAAATAATAGAAAATCATTCCACATTCAAGTAATATATTGGGAAGAAGAAAAATAAACATGTGCCTTCTATATTACTCTGGGAAGAATGGTGACAGTTTGTATTTTTTTTTCCCCAGAATAATAATAAAAACTTTCTAGGATTTCAGCACAGGAACAAAATATTTTAAATGATTGTATTTGAATATCAGAATCTATTTGGCAGATGTTTTTGTTCTATCATATGTACATAAATATCTTTTTTGTGTATACTATATTAATACAGAAATTTTAAAAATGAAATTGCAATATATATGTGTGTGTATATATATATATATTATACATATATATATGTATTTGCCTTATTTTAAATTAGGAAAGTATAACTGTCTAAGCTATGAAATCAGTAAGAGCTAAAAGGGTAAGCCAAATTTAAATCTCCACAGGGCTACAAAAATATTTTACAGCATCAGGTGGGGTTGGGAATTGTTCATGGTGATGGTGGTAGTGCCTGTGTGTCAACTTGGAGAAAAATGTTTTTTCTAGATAGTTGGATCATCTTAACTGAGACAAATGTTTTCCCCTCACTTTCATCAATTCCCCAATGAAGTCCTGCAAGGATATCTGGCCAAAGGGATTTCATCCAGATAGCTTGAAAGGATTTGCAATGAAAAGAAGCCAGCATATATGAGCATTAGAATATAAATTTGGCTCACTCTCCTGCCCTAAGCATAAAAATTTTGGATGAATATTTGATGGAAATAATTTTTTGGAGTGTTTTGCAGTGAAACAACTGTTTAATTGAATTAAATCGTTGTACTGTTAGGGTATGCTCAAATAAAACATTTGCTATTGGAAGCACAACTTTATTTAGAAAATATTGCAGGGTAAGTATACCACAGGGTCACAGTGGTATTTTAAAAACTGAATTTTAACTTCTTAATTTAATGTACTATATCTAGATATAGCAAGCTTTATGGGGAAAATGTCTTATTTTGACACCTTTAATAAATTTGCCAATTAGACCTCATATACATACACATGTATATATATATAAAATCAGATTTTATATATATATATATACATTTGTTAGTGATATTATTTGTAAAGGTAAAATAATCTTCAGTTTTGAGAATAATAGAAAACAGAATTCTAAAGTAAACTCATCTGTTTGAATGCTGGTAAAAAAACACTTTCTAAAGAGTGTCTTTGGAATGGTACACAGCCATTCTGTAGAAGGATAAATGTTTTACCTTAAAAGTTGATATGAAAATTAGATCAGCTTATTAAATCAAATGCCCTTTGCAAAGTGACCATAGTCAAAGAAATAACAATGTCATAAAATGTTTTAAAAACATATACTTAGCACATGTCATATATTTGTTTTTGCTGTTTTAATGAGTGCATTGTAACTAGACATAATACTGGAGTTCATTGTGACATATTGATACCTGCACATAACCTAATTTATTCCATTTCCTTCCCAAGCACTTCCTCTGTTATCTCTTGAACAACAGAACTAACCCCACAGACAAACACTGGTATTATTTTTTCTCACTGAAAAACGACTTTAATAAATGTTAAATGCTTCACCATTAGCTCTGGAGGAGAGTGCTACTCTGTGCACAATTCTGCATTCAATGAGCATTCATGGGGCATAGCTTACTGAGAAGTATGAGGACACACAACAGGATGGCGATGAGGGCTCCCGTGCTCAGGCCAGCTGAGAGGACCAAGGCCTCTGCATTGCAGGACTGCATGTTCCCTTGATTGTCGCAGGCACACACCCGAATAGTGAGTGTGCCAGTGCTGCTTTGAATAGGGTAATCATTGTCAAAGATTAAAATTGGCAGTAGGTAGGTGCTCATTTTGTTGCGGCTGTATCCATCTTTGCGAGTCATAATTCCTGCTGTATTATCTGGGAGAAAGTTGAAAATATTTCACACTCTTGTAGTTTCTATCTTAAGGTTTCAAAAAAATTTTTTTTTTTAATTTTCTATACCTTTATTGTCTACAATAGTGAAGTTTGGATTGAGAGGAAATTCTGGCACTGGTTCAAAGAAGAATTTGTGGCCTCGGGGAGGGTCATCTTTGTCCATGACACTGACAGTCTGAATTAGCTGAAAGCAAAACAAATGCATGTGTTTAACTAAACAAAACAAAAAGCAACTCTTTTGTTATGACAAAATGTCTTAAATCCATGTGTTTATGCTTTGAATTTTGAATATGTCACTAATCTTAAGGAAATAAAAAAAGTCTTTTTTAGTAAACTCTGCCAAGGTGTTTTTAATGGTTTTTTCTAAGATTACATTTAATTAACAAAGAAAAATGTCCATCTATTATTATTTTCAGCACATTTCAATGCTTATCTGCTTCCTTGCCACTAATGCAATGAACTTTAAAGAAAAATGAGATCATTTCAATAAGTATCATCTTTTGTCCTCTTGTAAAACACCTGCCAAATTTATTAGTATTTTGTTCCTAACTCCTTTCCTCCAATAGAAAATGTTTTCTCAAAGGAAGAAATCATGAGATCTCTTTTAAAAGCATAACTGTTTACCACATCCACTATTATAAATCAAGAATACTATTTATATGTTTCCAGACAAGTGAACTCCTCATCACATACTATCATAAAGGAAAAGACTTTACAGCTATGGGCATCATTACAACATAGTGCATATTTAATTCAGATTGCTCGCCTTTTTTAAAACGTTATTTGCAAAGATAAATACATAAAAAGAAAAGCTTCTTAAGTATTATAAAATCATTGTGGAAGTTGCAAAATTAGTACCCTGTTAGCTGAGCCCATGATAATTCTGAAGGGGGCCGTAAAGGAAGATGGAGCAGCAAACACTAGTTTGGGAGAGAACTTTATAACACAAAAGGCAATAAGCTACACATCAATGCTGTGTTTCCTTGTTCTGGGTCTGCCATCTGTGTGATTTGAAATTGCAGTCACTGAATTGTGTTTACTTTTAGTTTTCTCTTCTTGAAAAATAAACAGCAGCACCACTTCCAGGTGTACTAGTCCAACATTCTGTGGTGCGCAGTTATTGAATTTCACAATAATTTACACATTCTTTTGGTTTTTGTGTACCTATTATAGCCATACCAGCTGCATACTCCCTAGTCAATACTATTCTACTTTAACTTGATATTACATATTATTTCATTCATTTTATTGATAGATTAACTTGTGACCCTGTGTTTCTTTGTGTGATTGCTGCTTCTGAAAGTGCACAATTATTAATACAAAACTTAATAATCTTTCTCCCCTTAGAAAACTGGAGCACAGTATTTAAAATATTGTATAGCATTTAGTATTCTTGCTCAAACTCCTGATTCTGAATAATACTAATAAATCTTATTTGTAAAACTCTTCTTAATCATTAAAAAACTTTGGTCCTTTAATTTCATGACTCATGTTCTTGAAATCATTTGATGGGTTTTGTATTTAAGAAATACATTTTATTTTTAGCTTTGTTGGTTTAATGAAACAGTAAGAATATATATTAAATAGCTATAATTAATATCAATTGTACTTTATGTCAAATGTTAGAATGCCTTATGTCAATAACTCACATTAATCAATAAAAGCATACTATACATAAATGAGTCAAGAATACCTATTGGATAAGAAAGGTTCGAAAAGATAAATTCTAGTCCTAAATCATATTACCTGTAAATGCGATCATATTTGGAACAAGGCTTTTTGCAGATGTTACCAAGTGAAAATGAGATCTTACTGGATTAGTAAGGGCTCTATCCAATGACTGGAGTCCACAAAAAACAGACAATTTTGAATACGGAAAGATGCACAGTAAGAATACAGTGTAGTGATGGAGCTTGCGAGTGGATTACTTGCAGTCCACACTCCAAGGAATGCCACAACATTATGGTAACCACAAGTCACTTGGAAGAGTTAAGGAAGAATCCTATCCTAATACCTTCAGAGAGAGCATAGCCCTGTTGACAGATCAGTATTGGACTTTTAATCTTCAGAACTATGAAAGAAATTATTATTTTGTTTCAAATCATCTAGTGTGCAGTAACTTTTCAGGGTAACTCCAAGGACCTCATGCAAATGTGAAGATTTAAAAAAATAAGCATACATTTATGAAAGAACATTCAGCCTAAATGAGTTCAAAGAAATTCATACTAACCTCTTATGAGATATTTAGAAGTTGGCAGACTAAAATCTAGAATCATCCAAGTAAAAAGGCAATTGTAACTGTTTGGCTGAAGAATCATTTAAATAATGATACATTTGGAAAAAATTTGACAACATCTATCAATATTTACAGATAAAATTTATTCCTACTTCAAAGATT
The DNA here is from genome assembly GCA_020662805.1 of Glaucomys volans. Classification (NCBI taxonomy): domain Eukaryota; kingdom Metazoa; phylum Chordata; class Mammalia; order Rodentia; family Sciuridae; genus Glaucomys; species Glaucomys volans. Next base: position 206,328 of record JAJEJO010004523.1, read on the forward strand.
AGAGCAAAGGAAAATTATAGTAGGAAGTAAAAAATATAATGCACTATAGTATTCATTATAATTCTCTCTGAAAGAATAAGATTTTATTGATAAACTAAATGTCCATTAATAGAGGAGTAGTTTAATAAGTTTATTAATGTGTGGACATGCTGTAAAATTAAGCATCAAATAAAAATAATCATTATTGAACTGAGACTGTGGTCATTACCATGTACCAAATAGAAAAGAAAAATGATTTCCAATCGAAAAAAGCATGTAATAAATCTATGTTAAAAAAAAAAAACACTTCTTTCTCTTTCTTTCTCTTTCTTTCTTTCATTCTTTCTTTCTTTCTTTCTTTCTTTTTATTTCTTTCTCTCTCTCTCTTTCTTTCTTCTTTCTTTCCTTCTTTCTCTCCTTCCTCCCTCCCTCCCTCCCTCCCTCCCTCCCTCCCTCCCTCCCTCCCTCCTTCCTTCCTTTCTTTCTCTCTCTCTCTCTCTCTCTCTCTCTCTCTCTTTCTTTCTTTCTTTCTTTCTTTCTTCTTTCCTACAAATCTTACTATGTTGTGCAGACTGGTCTCAAATTCTGAATCTTTCTGGTTTAGCCTCCCCAGTAGCTGGGATTACAGGCACAGGCTACCATGACTAGCTTCAATTATATTTTTAGAGTGCGTGTAGAATGTGGAAAGCAGCTTCATCTTATCCAGGCTGCCGTAACAAAATGCCACAGGCTGTATGACTTATACAACAGTAATGTGTTTTCTCACAGTTCTGAAAGCTGGAAGTTGGAGACCACCTTGCCAACATGGTTGGCCTCTGGTGAGCACTCTCCTCCTGCCTTGCATTTTCTGCCTTTTCTCTGAGTCCTCACATGGCTTTTCCTGGGTTCATGAGCTCAGAGAGAGAGAGACAACATGAAATCCCTGGTATCAATCCTTATAAGAACATTCATTATATCACATCAACACCTCTCATGACCACACTTAACTGTAATTATTTCCTGAGAGACCCTTTCTCCAAATGCATAACCTCAACATGCAAATGGGGTGGGGAGTGGGGCATAAACATTCAGTCTATAACAATCTCAGTTGGAGTAAAAGAGTATTTTCCATTTTATTTTCTACTCTTAAATGGACATAATGAAATTGTTAATGATTCTTACCATCTGCCTATTTTTGCCTTAGAGAAGTAACTAAATAACTCTTTAAGTAAAATGTATAAAGTTAATATTGTTGTAAAATTCTGTATTAATAAAAAGGACATATCTGCATTTCTTTAAATTATTTAACATATATTTGAAACATTACTTTGTAATAGGAATTTTTATCACATTAGCAAATGTTTTTATTTCAATAATATGAAAATTATAAATCACAAATATCACTTAGATCAAAACAAAAATTTCAAATTGAGCTATTTAAAGTGACAAAATGTAATCAATATAATTATGATTTTCTCTAGTTAAAGAGAAAATTTTTGTACTTCACATTTATCTAATAATATACTTCAGTACTATTAGTGTATATAACTCAACATCAGCCTAATTATGAATCCAAATATGAACTTGTATGTGATATTCATTATATGCCTGGTGTATAAATTAAAGCATATAATTTTCTATTATATTCTATTATATTGATGATAAAATGAGTTTAAAAATAATTTTTGTTAGATCAAGCAGAAGTAAGGGACAATGAGTAGAGTAGCATGAAAAGAATCATACCAATAAAGTAATGTTATCTGCCTTCATAAAGAAAAAATACTCTTTTAAATTTATAATAATTTTATTGCTCTGGAGTTGTGGCTCATGGTAGAGTGTTTGCTTGGCATGTGTGAGTCCCTGGATTCCATCCTTAGCACCACATATAAATAAACAAAAATAATAATAATAAAAGATCCATTGACAACTAAAAAATTTTTTAAAATTTATGATGATTTTGCTTACCTGCCCAGGTTTTGCATTTTCACAAACAAATGTTTCATAATACATGGCAAATTCCGGAGCATGGTCATTAATGTCTAGAATTCTGATGAAGACTGGAATATGGCTACTTTGTTTTGGATTATCTGCAACAAGAACATGTGTAAGATTTCAGACTCATTTACAGAGAAACAGTAAAGCCACTTGCCCATTTGTAGCTTAGCAACAGATCATTTCTGTGGTATTCACTTTCTGAGCTGATTGCTCATGAATCTATCAACTCTCGTACATGGTCCACATGGAAAGTCCAATAAAAAGATGAAAATATCATTGAGAATGTCGTCCTGTGTTTTCATAGACTGGTTAAACATTTCTATGAGATTAGATTATGTTTCTAGCCTACTCTAAGGTATGAAAAATAAAATTTGAAATGAATAAGTGATTCTATAATCCCTAAAATAATTAAGAAACCCAAACACTTCAAATCATTCCTCTAAAATCTTTCTAATAATGTAGCAATTCTATGGGAGAGAAAGAGTCTATTTAGGCCATTACCTGATCACTTCGGTAAAAGATAATGCATTCAGATACATGTATTCAAAACTTACTTATTTCCATGGCTGTAATAGTGATGTTGTGCCAAGGAGATGATTCCCGGTCAAGGGGCTTCAGAGTAAAAATAGAACCATTTTCCGAGTAGATACTGAAAATTCGGTCCATATCAGTATTCCGATCAACAGAGTACCTGGCAGGAAAGACACTTCTAAATCCTGGCATTATATTAAGATTATTGGTTCTCCCAATATTTCTTAAAGTTATAGGCAAGGTCCACAATGATCTGACAAAGACATGAAATATAAAGTGCTAATAACTTGAATCTTTATCTCATAAACAATTTGACATAATTGTTTCTGATATTACTATTGTGTTAGTATGCACACTGAAGGTCTTATTTATACTCATGAATCTTGTGGCAGCTATTGAGTTATTGTCACTTAACTCACTTATTTTATCTTAGTGTTTGATATATATAATAGTCATGTTAAACTAGAGTCAATATCATTGAATAAATGGAATATACTATAAAATTTTAAAGAATATGAATGTTTTCAAAGAGTGAATATAGAGAAGGATATCATAAATGCATTGTTCTTGAATGACTTTCTATTCAAGTAACATCTCAGTTGAATCAAAGGTCTTGCTCCAAACTATGCCTCAACTTCTTACAAATAAAAATCACATTTCACAGTACCACAGAGTTCTGTGATTTTCCTATGAAGGCCGGATATGCTACATGTCATCTGAAGCTTTGTTTCACTCTGTGTTTGGCAAAATAATGTCCTCTTTCCCAGAGACTTTCATACCCTAATCCCCAGAAACTATGAATATGCTATCTTTTTTTTAATTTTTAAAATTTATTTAATTTTTTTGAAGCATATGAGAAGATATTTATTTCTTTTTTTTTTAATTTATTCTTTTATTTACTTATTGATTCATTGAACACAAAAGGAGTACAGCTATTGTTTCTCTGGTTGTACACAAAGTAAAGTCACACCATCTGTGCCTTTATACATGTACACAGGGCAATGATGTCTGTCACACATTCTGTTATTATTCTTACCCTCCCACCCCAACCCCACCTCTCTCTTCCCTCTATGCTATCTATCCTTCCTCCATTCTTGCCACCCTTCCGCCCCACATTATGCATCATCATTCACTTATCAGAGAGACCATTCAGCCTTTGGATTTTTGGGATTGGCTAATCTCACTTAGCATAACAGTCTCCAACATGATCCATTCACTTGCAAATGCCATAATTTTATTCTTCTTTATGGCTGAGTAATATTCCATTGTTTATATATACCACAGTTTCTTTATCCATTTGTCTATTGAAGGGCATCTAGGTTGGTTCCACAATCTAGCTATTGTGAATTGAGTAGCTATGAACATTGATGTGGCTGCATCACTGTAGCAATCTGATTTTAATAGCTGGGTCAAATGGTGAATCCATTCCAAGTTTTCTAAGGAATCTCCACACTGCTTTCCAGAGTGGCTGCACCAACTTTCAATCCCACCAGCAAAACTGGAAATCCATATGCCACAAAATGAAACTAAGCCCATATCTCTCACCCTGTACAAAACTCAACTCAAAATGGATCAAGGACCTAGGAATTAGACCAGAGACCCTGCAGCTAAGAGAAGAGAAAATAGGTCCAAATCTTCATCATGTTGGCCTAGGACCAGATTTCCTTAACATGACTCCCAAAGCACAAGAAATAAAAGCAGGAATCATCAATTGGGATAGAGTCAAAGCTTTTTCTCAGCAAAGGAAACAATCAGCAATGTGAAGAGAGAACCTTCAGAGTGGGAGAAAATCTTTGCCACACACACTTCAGATAGAGCACTAATCTCCAGAATCTACAAAGTACTCAAAAATCTTTACACCAAGAACACTAATAACCCAATCAATAAATGGTTCAAGGAAATGAACAGGCACTTTACAGAGGAAGATCGATAAGCATTCAACAGATTTATGAAAAAATGTTCAACATCCCTCGTTATAAGAGAAATGCAAATCAAAACCACCTTAAGATTTCATCTTACCCCAATTAGAATGTCTTTTATTAAGAACACAGGCAACAACAGGTGTTGGCGGGGATGTGGGGAAAAGGGAACACTCATACATTGCTGGTGGGATTGAATATGCTATCTTCCATGGCAAAAGAACTTTATTGCTGTGATTAAGGTTGAAAATACTGATACGGAAGATTTTTTTCTCAATTATGCAGATGGATCTAATACCATCTTAGGAGTCATTAAAAGTAGGAAGTCATAAAAGTGGTTTAGGAAGATGAGACAAGAGGAAATATTTGAGGGAAGAAATACTTGAAGGAGGACTCATAATGAATAGCTTTGAATATGGAGGAACAAGCAATAGAATGAAGGCAGGTGGTAAGTCTAGGAACAACCTTTAAGCTGACAGTCAACAATGAAACAGCAAACTTGCCTCCACAACTGCAATGATTTGAAATCTGCTAGCAATCAGAATGAGCAAGAAAACATTTCTCTGCCAGAGTCTGTGGAAAGCAATATGGTCCTGTCTACAACTACATCTTTACTCATGGTCTGGTGAGGTGCATACCATACTTGTGACCTACAGAACTATAAGAAAACAAATTCGAGTTTATTTAAGCCATTGGCTTTGTGATATGTTCTTATGGCAGCAACAGAATATTAATACACTCTCTTTTTTGTTTAAAATTTTTTTAAAGGCTGTCTTAAGTTCAACATGGTTGCTAAATCCAATCTTGTTATGCACTACTAGCTAATATTTTGTATCTATCTGAGATTTTTGTAACTGAGTTAGTAAAGGAGCTATATAGGAAAGGCAGTGTTTGTTGAGCAATAGCATTCACATGTATCATGTGTGGTTCTTAATAAGGTTTGATGGGTTGGGAGTACAGCTCATTGGTAAAGTACTTCTCTAGTATGTGTGAGGTCTTGGCTTTGATCTGCAGATTGCAAAAACAAACTCTAGAATTTGAATTAGTAGTTCTGGTATGGTAGCTGGGATTCTGCATTTCTTGACAAACTGAGGTGAATTCTATCTTGGACAAAATTTTACATTCCAATTATAGTCCATTGCATAAAATGGTTAGAACAGGGACAGATGAAGAGCCATGAAGGACAGAGAATGTAATTATCAACATCTGGTTCAGTTCTCATTTTTATATGCATCTTGTTAAAGATATTTAACAAAGCAATACCATTTATCTACTGTATTAGAAAAATTAAGTTCCCAATCATAAATCTGTATGAGTCACTATCTGGCACTAACTTTTAAAAAACATTAATGATAACTTTTTAAGATTCTAAACATCAGGATATATTGGCAGTTTTAATATTATTGGATAAATGCCTGTTTATTTAAATTCTATGGATTTTTGTTTGGGTTGTTTTAATAAAGGACTTGGTCTATTGTTAAAAGAGCTATGGTAAACTTACCAGATCCAAAAGAAACTTTAGATCTTGAAAATAATTTTAACAGTTTAATGTTCTTCATGAAGGCTCTTACCTAATTTGTTTTCTGCTAAACTATGTAGAATGAATGTTTTAAAATCACAAATATTGCTTTAGATACAGTATTTGGGCCTATGAAAATTATATTGTGCTTCATCTCAAAGGTAGAATTTCCAATAAGTTTTATAGTCTCATATTTCTCTGTGTACTTCACTCCTACTCCTGGAAACAGTTTAGTCACTTCCTTGTCCTTTGGAAGCAGTGCAATGGGCTCTTACATAGAGAATACATAGAAAGGATAATGCCTTCTCAACATTTCAAAAATCACTATAATTTTACTACATAAGAAGTATTTGGGAGATTAACACACAACTGATTTGATTTATGATCATTGCCCAGGAGTAGATATAATTCTAGAATGGAAAACAATAAGGAGTCACAGGACAATTAGAAATCTCTATATTAAGAAAAGCATATAAAAATGGGTAAAGGAAACAAAAAGTATTTAAGATTTTGACAATAATTCTGTCACACAATTATCTGCAGTAGATCTGATTTTTAAAATAATTACTAATACACTAAAGTGAGGGATGGCAGTTATTTGGAAGTGTGCCTTTTTAATCTTTATTGATGAATTGTGCTCAAATTAAGCAAAATTGGAGTTTGTTATCCATTAATTTCAACACCCTAAAATGTAGTTCCTAATGTGGACTTTCTTTGCCTTTGGGATCAAATCTCTATCACAAGGTATTTAGGAGAAAAATAGTTATTGCAACATTAAATGATGCTTTATTTTCCTTAAATACATCAAATTCTATTAATCAGTAAAAGCAACTTCAAATGTACACAAGGAAAGCAAAGAACATGACCACATCTTGTGCTATTGAATGAAGCAATTGCAGTATCCACTGTAGGTCCGTCTCTCCATTGTTGGGAAGGTCAACAGTCAACAATTATCTGTTTCTGTCTGAGTAGACCTTGAACTCTTTTTCCAACTGTTATCGTTAAGATCAAAAAGGAAAATAAAATTTCTTTTTGTCCCCATGGTTACTTTCCCTAACTATTAGCAGGGGATTCTGTGAGGAAGGAATAAACAATTCTAACAGTATGAGCACCAAGGTTTGACTCTGCTGTAGCTCACTAGAATCAAGAAGGATCTGAGTTTCTGACTGTCCAAGGTTTAACCTTGAAAGGCGCATGAAAGGAGATACTTTTCAAGTTAAGAATTCATGAAGGAAAATCACTTTAACAATTTAGAATAGCTTACTTTTTATCACAAGCATTGCAAACTTCCAGGTCTATATTTAGCAATTTTCCTCAGTGCAAATGATGCCTCACGATTTGTCAAAAGCCCAAAGTAATTTTCTTTTTTTTAGCAGCCAAGTTCTATTTTCAATACAGAATAGGAACATTCTGGTTTACCTATTAATAATAAATACATTGGATTTTAGCAAACCACCAGAAAGAGCCTGATAAACACTTAACACAGAAGAAAAGCTATCTCTGTGTCCTAGCAAATGACCTATAATAGCAGTAATATATTATTGATTTCCATACACTGAATGCTAAACGGTAGTTACAAAACAAATCCAGGCATAATTTTTTTGGTGTATGAATACTTTTTCTAGAGAGAGGATCCAATCATTGGGTGGCAAATAACAAGTGAAAAAAAGCAAAGAGAAATGAACCTATAGCTGAACTCTAGATTCCATTTTTGTCTGCTTTCCATTTTTATGTTCTACCATTAAAAATCAAATGCATATCAGATCCCTGTATTTTTTCTACTAAAAAATTAAAAGTAAAAACTAAACTGAATTATGACAACAGAACAAATCAGTAATATGCTGTACAGATAATGGTAGCATTATATTTCCTTTACTGGATTCAAGTTACTTCTTTCAATACATCAGTGCAGTTGAGATATAGATCTGCTCTTTCCATTCCAGCTGCCACTTTCCAGAAATGGATTTTCCCTAGTTGAGAGTGATGAAAACTTTGTTAACCTTCAGAAAAATGAATGCTGGTTATATGCTCAAATTACTTATAATTTCTTTTTATTTAATTTTTATTTGTTCTTTTTAGGTGTACAGGGCAATAGAGGTTATTTTGACATATTTAAACAAACATGGAATACATATTATTCTATTTAGGATCCCAGTCTTATGGATGTACACTGTGTTGAGATTCACTGTTGGGTATTCATATATGTACATAGGAAAGTTACATCAGATTCACTCCACTGTCTTTCCTAATCCTATCTCCACTGCCCTTCCCTTCACTTTCCTTGGGTTAGCATTTACATATCAGAGAGAATATTTGGCCTTTAATTTTTGAGGGGATTGGCTTCTTTTGCTTAGCACAATAGTTACCAGATCTATTTATTTATTGGCGAGTGTCTTAAGTCATTCTTCTTTATGGTTGAGTAATATTTTATTGTGTGTATAAACCACATTTTCTTTACCATTCATCTGTTGATGGACACCAACTTTGGTTCCAAAGCTTAGCTATTGTGAATTGAGCTTCTATAAACATTTATCAGTATGTGATGTTAAGTTCTTTGGGTATATACCAAGGAGTGGTATAACTGGATCAAATGGTGGTTCTACTCCTAGTTCCATTCCTGTACTGCTTTCCAGAGTTTTTGTACCAATTGGCAATCCTGCCAGCAATGTATGAGTATGTCCTTTTCCCCACATCCTTGCCAACATTTATTGTTACTTGTATTCTTGATAATTGACATTCTGACTGGAGTGAGATGGAACCTCAGTGTAGTTTTTATACGCACTTCTCCAATTGCTGATATGTTGAACTTTTTTTCATGTATTTGTTGATTATATTAATTCAAAAATATTCTTTGCTGAGTATAGTACTGTTATCATTGATTACTATGTTACCCTCTGAAATAAAAGCAAGCATATGAGAAAAGCACCACTATATATAAATGTACTTATGCAAATATTTCTATTTATGTTTGAATCTTATATATTTTATTGAAGCATAATTAAATTCTTTGACAATAACTCTGTTTTGTTACTCTAGTTTTGACAGCAGTAGAAAAGGATTTCTCCTAAAAAACTCATTGAACTTTAAATATGTTAAGCATAAAATAGGTGTGAAGTGAAGCAAGATGTTCTTTCAAAACTTGTAAAGCTATAATCAACTCTACAATTTGGGAAATCCATGAAAACTAATGAGGTGAAGCAGAGGTGACAACAGCTGTTAATTGTAACAAAAATCTCATGTTGCAAGTAGCAAATGTATTTCAGAAAATATGTTTGATGACCAGATTTACTGGGTGGGGGTAGTGAGAACTAGTTTCCAAGATTTTCTGAAAAAAAAAAAAATGTGTATCGCCATGGTGCTAAATTATACCCTTTTTTCCACTGGGGACCAGTCATCTTTCTAAATTGCATTAGACCAAGCAAAGAGTTCCACATGGGCTGGGTTTGTAGCTCAGTGATACAGCACTTGCCTAGCTCATGGGGGAGATTGAATCCAGGGTCCCCCATGAGACCCTGTAATTTTTTGGGAATTACATTGGTTCAGCCCTGCTGAATTATTACCAATTTTTCTTCATACTATATTTGAAGTTCTAAAGTGTTTTTTCCCCATACATTTGCATGCTAATAGCATTCAGACTATAGTGCTTCTTTGAGAGATATAGCATTTTATGTTGACAAAATCAGTATTATAATTTTAAGAAATATAATTTGTGATTGATTTGTTCTTTTAATATTTTTTTGTATATTAATTTTTTAGATTTACAGGCAAAACTACTTCTCATTGTTTTTTTCTTCGGGGTAAGAGTTCTCTACCCAAGCAAATATTTCAAGGAGAACTAATAATTTAAAAATGTAACAGCCAACTTCTAACCCTGTACAACAAGAAGACGTATTTGGATTACAGGTCTTTTTGACCCAGAAATTTACTTTTTAAATTACAACTTCATGAAATTATCATATTTAGGTGAAGATTTTATATCTATATATATATATATATACACATATATATATGTAACATATATAAAATATATATAATCTATGTAACCAGTGTATGTAATCATATATAAAGGAATTATATATGTAATCTCTATGTATTATAAATGTGTAATCTTATATGTACATATCATTACATGTAATATAAAAAATATATAATCTCCAAGCAATCTAAAGTTTTTATCAGTGATATATTATTGACATAATACTACATTATTTATAAAACAAAATTTTACTGAGTATTAGGGGATAAAAGTGAATACATAATTTAAAACATACATAGACTAATAAACTCAATGATATAAAAATGAGAAAACAGATCAATAAATAATTTAAATGATGGGATGTTTATTTTATGTTATTTATTCATTTATTTATTTTGATTCATTGTACACAAATGGAGTACCACTATTGTTTTTCTCGTTGTACTGAATTATGGGATATTTAATAGAAGGGAAGTAAAATAGCACAGGAGTAACAGAGAATTGCATAGGTTTTATTTGCTCCAAAATTTCCTGTTTCCTAAAATGAACTGCTACAATTAAAAACAACAGGGACAATTTTAAAAATAATTTTAATTTTATGTTTGACAAAAATAATAATAAGGGATGGATTTTCCATACACACTAAACATCAAAAAACAGACAAAATGAATGAGAACAATGAGGTTCAAAAACTGAACATCTAGAACTCAATATAACAATTCCTGAGAGAAGGGAAGGAAAGGAAGTGAGCTCCTAATTTCCACAAGTGCCCTCTAGGTAGGGTTCCTATAATTCTGTGAGTAGAAATCCAGAGAGAGTTTGCCAATCTCCTGAATTGAAAAAAGATGCTGAAACTGGAGGTAGACCATGCTGGCTACAGTTGGTAGAGAGTACTGGAGAGGAAGAGAACAGCTGAACTCTGAAGAGGATCCAATTCAGCTCTAGCTGGGTTCCTGGTAGAACGTGCCTGAGAGGAGGGTATGCAACCATGGGGTAAACTGTCTTATGAATTAGAGGTTACAAAATATCAACTAGGAATACTAGGGGAATATTATGAACTTCCAGATAATTGCACTGTTTGACATACAAAGTGGAAAACTATAGAATCCATGGGAGTTTGAGTAGACTACTCAAGGGGGCTAAAACCAGGCCAACACAAGGATTCCTGACGAAGCACAAGAATGAGGTCCAAAAGGACTAAGCTGTTTCAAACAACTTAACTACATCAGAAAAGTCTCAAGAATATTAACAAAAGTGTTGAGTTAGACAACACTAACCATGGTACAAGTCAACAATGTATGAAATCTAATAAAATTATAGACATGCAAAAGACAGGAATGTCTGAGTGAAAAGAAAAATCTATTAATTGAAACCAACCCAGAAATGACTCAGTTGATAGAATCAACTGACAATGATATTCAAAAGGTGTTTAACTGTGTTCTATACAGATATGTGCATATGTGTGTGTGCATATGGGTGTGTACATATACATACATGCATATATGTACATATGTACGTCTATAGCATGCATATGTGTGTATATCTTAATAGAACTTCTAAAGAGTAAATTTTTTTACAATGCATATAAGTTAGAAAAGTATTCTGAATGCATTTAAATTTGATTAAACATTGAAGAAATAATGAATCAGAAGATGCAGTTGAATGTGGTATATACTAAATGACAAAGAGAGAACAAATGGATGAAAATTACAGCATCAGTGAACAGTTACACAATCATGGGATCTAATAACAACACTTATATTCTCTCAAGGAGAAGATGGGGGAAGATATATTGAAAAATAAATGCTTAAAATTTTTCCAGTTTCACCAGAAGTATAGATTCACATATCCAACAAATTCAATAAAATTTGAGCAAAAAAGTAAAGAAGTACACTATTGTAAATCATGTTCTAATCAAGTAACTTGAAATTACTGAAAAATTAAAAGCAGCATGAGAAACAAAAGATTGCCACACAGAAAAAAAATTATTACAGGGCAAAATATCTCCTGAACTGTCAGAAAACAAGCAACCTACAATACTGTATTAATCCAAAGTGGCAGAAAATAAGAGGAGATAAAGAAAAGATGAAACAGAAATCAAATGGGAAGATGAGAAACTTAACAGTACAAATAATCACAGTATAAATCTTTCAATTAGAAGAAAGCATATTAAACTGGGTTATAAAGCAAGAACATATGCCTACTACACAAGTCATGTTTTAATTGAAAACAGTAATTAAAAGAGAGACGAGGCCACATGTTAATATCAGACTGGTGTATAACACACCTAGAGCTATCCTAATGGAAAAAGCTGTGTCACTAAACTGTGTGCCTAAGAAAAAAGTAAAAGTGATATCTCAAATAAATAACCTCAGCTTGTAAGTCAAGGAAACGGGAAAAGAAAATAAGCAAAGTACGCACAATGTAAGCAGAAAAAGAGCGTAATAATAAAACAAAAGCATTGAAATAGAAATAATGAATGGAGAAAATCAGGTGTTTGAGGAAGTTAAATGTTATGAATTTGATGACATGATTGGACTAACAAAACATACATATATATATAACGTATATATATATATGTATATATTACTGCCTGCAGGATAATTTATTGATAAGATGGAAATATTTCTGTGGAAAGGAGTGTTAAGAATTGATAAAGGTTGATGAGACACTTCACCTGAGCAAATGAACAAGTAACCTTGTTGTCATGGAGGAATTAGCATGCTTCTTGCAACATTGATTGACTTCCTAATATGCAAATATAGGAGACAAAGTAGGAAAGATCCACAGACTACTGTTAGAATGTAGTCTCCTTGTGAATCAGAAATGTGCAAGGGTCAAACAAAAAGATGATTTCTTATCTAAATATACTGAGATGCTGCCATTCCCATCAACTTTTTAAAAGTGGGTTATTGTCATTTTAAAAAGTTACAATTAATTATTTTTTAAAAGAACATGTAGGATTTCTCTCAAAACCATTTGTGCACATCATATGCTAAGGAGAAATGAAGGTACAAGCAACATTGACGACTACTTTTAGAAACTGATCCAAACTGTCAAGAGCAGACATTCATTAAGCATTTGTAGTTGCTAAGATGGCAAGCCTCTAATTCTTTTTAAAAATGGGCAATTGTTATTAAGTTGAGAAATCAGAGAAAAAAAAATGATAACACCAATCACTACAAAAAAAATCCATCATTCTAGTGGGACAGCCAAATTATCTCCATTTTCTCTACAAAAAGAACATTATATTACAATGAGTTATTAGCATTGTCATACAGATTTCTACATTTGGGGATAATTACCAAAATTGTGAAGACCCTTATCAAGTTCTAAATATATATGATTTAAGAGAAGAAAAAGAGCATTTGTGCATGTACCATCTCAATAACATAAAAATTCCCATTATTTCAGATATGAACATTCTAGTACAGATAAATTGATCATAAAGAACTGTTAATTTTTCTTTTATTTAAAGAGTTTTGCTTGAAATAATATGGACTTTTAAAAAATGACAAAACAAATGCATATTGATAGAAATATATTTATACTGCATATCTATTTTTATCCATATTGATATTTTTATATTAATAATAATTTTATATAAATTGATAAAAATATTTTTAAAAGTAAAATATTTTCTTGTATAAAGTAGAATGAATCTTATAAAAATAATATTTAAGAGCATAAAAAATAAAAGTTGAAATCATTTATTTACTTCTTTTTTTTTTTTAGTACCAGGGATTGAACCCAGGATCACTTAACCACTGAGCCACATCCCCAGCCCTTATTTATATTTTATTAGAGAGAGAGTCTTGCTGAGTTGCTTAGGGCCTCACTAAGTTGTTGAGGCTGGCTTTGAACTCATGATCCTTCTTTTTTAGCCTCTCAAATTGCTGGGATTACAGGTGTGTACTACTGCACCCAGCTAACCACTTACTTTTTAAACAGGGTGATTCAGTGAATGATTTTCTACCCAATCTAAAACTAACCAAAATTTTAAGTTAATATAAGCTCTGAGTACTATCTACAGATTAAAATTTTATGGACTATTTCTTTGTTACAAAGTTTAACATGTTCAGTAGTGTATTAATGCCACTAACAAAGAGAATCTTTACCAGAATATATTTGTGCAGCAACATTACTTTGCAAATGAACGCATTGGGCAAATTCTGAAATGAAAACTAGTTAATACATTTACTGGTTAAATTTTTATGTGTAAAAGATGGCATGAAAAAAGTATAACCAATTATTTTTCTTAACTAAATTTTGAAGGAAAATAGAATAATAGGTATTTTACTAGTCATATATTTAACAGATAACTTTTCTACCTCTTCTCTTGTCTCTATCTTCCTCTACAAGTCTACCCATCAGCACCTACCTGTCCTACTCAACCATTTAGGTTTCAGTTACATTTCCATTCTCCTTAGGAAAACTTCGTAAGAATCATTGAAGTTTCTTGAATATTTAAAACTTTTAGAAAATTAATATAATGTTCAATTATTGGAAGAGTATCATAGTCTACTCATTGCTAGAACTTTAACCTTTCTGTTGACTTAAATATCATTATTTCTTTAGTAACACTGCATTATAATGAGAATGTAATTGTTTATATTTGAAATATGATGAAACAATACATTGTTTCCAAACTTTTAACTTACGGTATGTTTAGTGGCTATTTTTGAGAGGACATCTTTTTAAGAAAAAATGTATATTTCCAATTTCTTTCTTTAATCATTTTTACATGAATTTTGATCTAACAAAGAGGGACAATGGATAAGAATCACATCAAAAACAAAGAGATTAAAATCCTTGACTAACTCTGGAGCTGAATAGACTGCCTGATTTTTAAGAACCAAATTTGCTACTATTGGGACTATCGGGCTAACTATTCAAATGCTTAGTATCTTGATCTTCTATCTCTACAGAAATATCATAGTGATATCTAGAATTCTTAGACTCTAATTAAATAATATACTTAAATCACTTAGAAGGCATCCCAGCTAAGAGTTTGTCCTCTATGTTCATTTCTGTGGTTGACTATACATTGTACAACACAGTTGTCCCCCGATGACTTGAAAATAAGATTATATTTCTGCAAACATAACTCTTCTGAAAGTACTTACTTAATTAAATTGTTCATGGCATCTGGGTCATATGCTGTGACTTGTCCAATGATGCTGCCCTCCTTTACGTCCTCATCCACTTCTATCAAGTAGGAGTGTCTACTGAACACAGGAGGCTCATCTGTGTCTTCCACAGATATTTTGATTACAGCTGTGTCTTTGAAAGGTCCCAGGTGTAAGAATCGGGGATCAGGATGAGTGTTACTTGCATCCACTCTTAAAGTGTACAACATTTTTTTTTCAAAATCTAAATTCTGAAGTTAGATAAAAAAAAATAGCACAATTTAAAAGCCATAACCATAGATGACAACTTCTAGATATAAAAACCTGCTCTATTAATGATACCAGCAATTATGTCTAAATAACTTAAACAGTCATTGCTTTATACATGTACCAAATAACTTAGTATTCTTTTTCTTTTGCTCATACTTATCTAGACAGGTTTAACTAAATATAATGGAATATGTGAATAAGATTGATTCACATTCAGCAATGTACTTCAGAATTTTTAGGTACAGGTGAATGAAGTATTCTATAATGGTTATAAAAATTATATATTATTGGTATGAAATTTATTCATAATTAAAACCAGAAGGAAGGTTGACTGAAGTAAAATTTTATTTATTTTTAAAAAATATTTTTGGTTGTAGATGGACATGATGTGTTTATTTTATTTATTTTCTTATGTGGTGATAAGAATTGATCCCTGGCCTCACACATGCTAGGCAGGCACTCTACGACTGAGCCACAATCCCAGCCCCTGATGTAAAATTTTAGAGTAAAATTATTTATATTTCATTAATTTGAAAGTAAGCTATGAATAAAATATAAAATTAATAGTGACCTATATTATTTCATGTAAAGTTTCAAAAGATTCTCCTAAACTTCATTGAAGATTAATAAAATCAACATAGTACACATACCACTTTCATCTTTTACTTATTTATATAAACCATTACACACCTGAAATAAGTATGTTTCAATAACTGTGAAACAACAGGGATGGCTGCATGCTTAGTTTTTCGCCCATAAAGAAAGACTAAACAGGAACTTTTAGTTTAATCCTAGTTTGATTGTTGTTTACTGCAAATACAAGCACTGGAGCTTTTAAACCACTGTATGAGTGTCAGTGATAAAGACACTTCACTTACTGAAGTGAAATCACAACTATTTCCACTTATGTGAAAGGTAGACAGCATATAAGATACAGAAAAAAATAAATCCAAGACTTTTCTTCCTTCACTGAAAAGCAAGAATAAACTAAAGAGCACTCAAGGGAAAAATGAAGACAGCGAAAAGAAACCTGTTTGACAGTTATAATCCCTTCCTGTGTATCCTTGTCAGTGATGACATCGAACATGTCCGCTCCCTCTCCTTCAGCAATGCTGTATTCCATCTCAGCATTTTCCCCCATGTCAGGGTCATTGGCTTTTATCCTTCCGAGATGGGTTCCAAGAGGTGCAGACTCAGGAGAACTAAATTGATACGTACCTGTAAATGAAATCGGAACTGCTTTGGCATATCCTCTTTATATGACAAAATGGTTTTCTTTCTTCTCTTTTTTACTTAAATAAATTAATTTTAAATTGGAAGAGATTTCCATTTTATTGAATTTTAAGCTATAAAAATTTATAGATTTATTAAGTTGGGAAAAGAATATATAAAGGTAGGGAACTCTAATATAAAGTGAGAAATGCAAGTTTTAGGAAGCTATTTATATAATAGATGGGAAATCTGATATTAGAATCGGGAATTACTTACTTAAAAGAATAAGAAGGCCAATTATTTATTGCTTATGTGGATCTCCAAAATTGTTATCATTTCTACATTGATTCAATTGTTTTAAAAACGTGTATTTATTCTTTTATTTTAGATCAAGGACAGAAAAACAATTTTACAAAGATCAATGTCCATTCCCTGCCATGCTATTTTTTTGCTTATTTGCTTCAAGTTTAATGTCTTTTTAGTAGATCATGCTTTGTTTGTTTATTTGTTTGTTTGTTTTTGTATTCTGCAGACCCAACCACTCATTACCTGGCATGCTGTCATTTCTGAAAGTCTTTTGGTTTGTAATTATCCACTCAAGAGTCAATAGGAGAAATAGCCAAAACATATTAAGGTCAAAAGTAGTTTTAAAATATTTTTTATGTGTTGAACTCTGTACCAAATACTCTCCACAGTAATTTATTTAGTCCTCACACTGGTCCTCTAATTAACAATATAGGTAAATTATCTTCAGGACTGGGTTCATGAAAATCATCCAGCAAATTTAGGAAAAGTAAAATCCCAACTAGATATCTTTGACTTCGTAGTCTATTCTCTTTCCAGTATTTGGTGGTTAAGAATATGAGCTTTTAAGTCCACCTGTATGAGCTTGAATTTTCATTACTGAGTAAGGTAGTTAAATTCTCTAAACTTTGATGACCATGTTTTCATCTATCAAATGAGAAAGAGAATGATAGCACTTGAATTCAAAGTTTGTCCTATTACATGAAATTATGTCTGTAATTCTTCAGCTCAGGATCTAGTCCTTAGCATTTTATTAGTACTATAATAGCTTCAAATATTTGTTAAGATTATAACAGATTAGAGAATTACCAAGCAGCAAGCTATTAAATAATTTTTAAATTTCCATTTTTCTATTTTTAAATTTTTGTTTACATTTAAGGAATAATAATGTAACATTTAGGTTTCTGTTACTTGGTCTTATTATTCATATTCTCAGCAAAATTTACTTTTAAAAACTAATCATGGGAATATATTCACCAAAATCAACACACTAAATATTTCACATTTTGTCAACCTAAAAAAAAAATGTTTTATTGTTTTGAAACCAATAGGAATTTAAATTTGACCTCTTAACTGGGAATTTCAAGGAAGAATCCTTTATACTTTTAGTCATTGCAAAATCAAATATTTTCATCAGATAATTGAAATCAGTTTTTGTAGGACCTCAGGGAATGCAAAGTTCCCATGTTTTAAAGTGTATTAGAAAATGGTGACAACTGAAAGGAAATTAAATGATTTAATCTTCATGGCTCAATAGCATTGATATTACTGAACTTTAATATGTCATCACATATTAAACAATGTCAATACCAATAGATATCATCATATGCAACCTTGGTAAATCATGACTTTATAGTCCACTATACAAATATAGAAATGCTAACAATTTAACCCAGTTGTATTGATTTTCACATGCCATTTGATTTCAGAGATATTGAAACATTAAATTTTTGCTTTAGAATCAATTTAAAAAGGTTTACAATGCTTCTGCACACACATGACCACAGAAACTAGTGCGAGGCATAGAATTTGAATCCAGTCAGACTAACTGGAAAGTTCACACTCCAACCAGGAAGAAGGTCAAAATGAACTTAGCCTTGAAAAGTTTCCAACACTTCAAAAGTGTTGGAAGCTGAAGCTGCAGAAGAACCTCATGTCCTTGTTTTGTCCCATTGTCTACCAATGAAGAAAATGATAATCATCACTTTCAGTTTGAAGGAAATTGTGTGTGTGTGTGTGTGTGTGTGTGTGTGTGTAAAGGAGGAGTTTTTCATTTTCTTGTATGCATAATCTAATAGGGCAATTGGAAAAGCATTCGATTGTAATAATAGTGCATTTGAGAAGCTTTTCAATAAGAGGTCACTAAAACCTCCCTTACTCTGTGGAAATCGTGGAGGATTGTTGTTTACATCTGTCAGAGTGATGTTCACTGTTGTGGTTCCAGAAAGGCCTCCCATCTGGCCACCCATGTCTTTGGCTTGTATAACCACCTGGTACTGCTCTCGATTTTCTCTGCTCATGTCTGGTAAGGCAGTTTTTATTATGCCTTTTGGAAAAAAAAAAGACAATTAAATTGTTATGCAAGATTCATTTTATAGAAGTTAATCATAGCAAATAGATAAAATGTTGACGTGTCTAAGTATATCCTTTGATTCACAACTAATTCAATGTAATTCATAAAACTGAAAGAATTTTCCCATGGGCTGTTCTGCATGGATTCAGTTTTCTAAGTCAATGTAATTATACTTTTCATAGAAAAATTTATTTCAGTTAAACATTTTTAACACATAGCCTTGCTTAATTTTGATTATTGTCGTATTCTGATTTTGAGTATTTCCTTATGTCACATAATGTACTGAATCTCTGCAAGATTTTGCAGTTAGTATCTGAAACTTAATCCAATTAAAATAGTTTAGAGAGCTAAAAATTCAGATTATAGTTTCAATAATACAAAATCTGTTTTTATTTCCATCAAATAACTATCAGAAATAAATAGAAACATGATGCAGAATGGATAGGTCTTAAAATACAGAAAAAAACTCTCAAAGGTAATTGTTCATCCAGATGAATATAATATGAAATAGATCAAGTCTTAAGTGTTTTACCTGATTCTGGGTCCACTGAAAAATATGGTTGTCCTTGCAAGATACTGTAGACCACTTTGGCACTATTTCCATAGTTGGCATCATCTGCATCTGTTGCAGTCACTTGTATAACAGATGTACCTACAAAAAGCCCCCAAACGTAGACATGTAAATACTTCCAAATGTGAAAAACACACTGTGTACTTCTACAGTGAAATAACTCATTACATAGTTAGTGGTATTTTTCTAATGAAGACAGTAAAATTTACTAAAAATTATATGATATCTATTTAATTTTATAAAATTTATTTATTTTTGGTTAGTTAGAAATCCCTATCCTTTGAAAACTAGAAATGCTTTAAAAGAAATATTTTTTTAGGAGATAAACAAAAGGTAATATGTTAATGGATACATATATATTAACTCCATCTCTATGAAGATTTAAAATTTTAAATCTTAACTGAAGCCTACCATGTATTCTCTGGGGCAAAATGAGTTTGCAAAACACTTCCAATATGTTATACTCAACTTTTCAAGTTTGATTATTGCACTTAGATATTAATGTTCTCAAGGACCGAGTGAACTCCTCATTGGTTCTGTCATCTATCCTAATACCCCATATATATTATTTACTCATAAACTTGTCTAAGTGAATTGCAGCAAACCTCTCTCAAGTTTTGAGTGCATATACTTATGTAAATTACATTAAATAAATATGTTGTTCCCTAAGATGCAAATTTCATTAAATAGACATGGTGTCCATTAAGATTAATACTAACAGCTCATTTCCCATCAATGCATCTCAACAGTACCTCATTAATGCAGCAACAGTCTTTTTCACGTTTTCGTAAAATTAATTCACATACAAATAGAACTTGAGGTCACTCACTAAAAGCCACTCTTTCCTCATCTGCGACGGGATTGATACAGCCTATAACAGGAAGCACTACATACTTATGAGGTCTGTGTCAAGCCAAGATTCATCATTGAAAAGGTATCCTACCACACCAAAATATTTACATTGATTTTTCTCCTCAATAATTTTTAGATGTTCAACTAAGTTGTTTTCTGACTTGTATTTAAATTTTTTTTTAATCTTATGTGAGTACAAGTGAGTTAAAATAATAATTGTTCTCACATTTGGACATCATTGAAATGAGAATTACTGAACTTTTTCTATACTTTGAAAATTCAACTAGCTATTTCATCAAGTTTTGGACATTTCTTGTGTCCCATTTTTTTAAATCAACATTTTAAGATTTCACTATGAGTATAGTTAAAAAACAATCTTTACATTTTCACACTTTTTAAATACTATTTCCATGTTGAAACATTTTTGATTGTTCTATATTATGGGTATACGATCTTTAAACTTGTGAAAAAAAAAATGCTTGGCCTTAGAAAAAAAGGCAATTTAAAGAATACAAATCACCCCCATGATGTGGCTGAAAAACTAGAGCACCTCCATTATGATACTCACTTTCTTTCAGATTTGTGGTAAGACTTAAGTATGTTTTTAAAACTAGTAAACACTGTTGACATAATGTTTTATTTATGCCAGCAAAGAAAGAAAATGGAAAACACAAATTGTTTTGGAGTATAAGGAATTTGTTTTCAAACAAATGTAATGATTAATTAACAGCAAACAGTATTTATTAATAAAATTAAACAGTGAATAATTAAACTAATTTTGCATATGTCTATAAAGACAAAGGAAAATACACTTGGACTATTATATTGCTGACATTTTCAAAAATTTATTTTTAAACTTTTTCTTTATTCAAGATGAAATTTTTCACATTAAAAATACAAAATATATTAGCAAAATATAGTGAAGCCTAGGTGAAAAATATATATCACATTTCTCAAGTCAAAAGAGTGAGCATGATTTTGGTGTTACTAGTTTTGGAAAACTCTTAGAAGAATTTTGCATACAATATCTTTCTTTAAACAGAAATTATGTTTTGGAATAAAAAATGTTTATTGTAACCCTTAACAAATTCTTCCCTTTAATATAAAGTTAATAAAGTTTAGGAAAATCCAAGACACAAAAGCTCAAAATCATGAAAAAAATGTTAAAAGTTAATCAAATAATAACTTGCTAGGTTAAGTATTTGGTAAAACAAAATGTTTATTTGGCAATGAAAGAAATACTCATATGCATTACATTTAAGGCTGTACTATAATGATAAAAATGTTTAGATTCCACAATGTACCCAAATAATACCAGTTATTCTATTCTATGTTACAAATTAAAGTAAGGGAAGTCAAACTGATTCAGGCTATCTCACTTTATAAAATGCATTCTATATATAAAAGAAAACCTTCTGTGTCTCCATGCCTTATATGCACTTATATTTGGGATATAAAGTTTTGAAGATATTTAAAATTTCAAAATAAAATTTTAGCTAGCTCAGCTAGTTCACTCAATACAACAGGAGACTCTTTACTTTTTAAATGTAAATGAACCAGAGCATAGATCTCATATTTAAATATCTATCAATGTATTATGTATATATGTGTGTACCTATCTATGTATCTATATATCAATCAAAGTATAGATATAGATAAATTAAAATCCAATAAAATTGCTGTGTACAAGCTTATGTAATTATTGCCCAATTTACAAGTTTAAAATAATTTTCATTTGCTAAACACGCACAGTATTGGGAAACAGATATATTGCTATATTGCTTTTAGCCATCTTTAATAAACAGGGTAATACTGAAAAATATACTTTATGACCTATTAAGAGAATTAAAAGTTAAATCAAATAATAACTTGCTAGGTTAAGTATTTGGAAAAGCAAAACATTTTTGTTTTGAAATTATTTTTTCTCTATATAATGTACTTATGTAATGCATATCATATATCTTTTTATATACATGTATGTATATATGTGTGTATACACTCACAAATGTGCATGTACACACACACAGACTCTCACCCACACTTTTTCTTTATACATGGGAGTTGGTAACAAATTGTCTAAATCAACTAAAGGGAAGAGGAACCCAGTTGATCTATTAACTGGAGGAAACAAAGGATAATAAGGCAGGTAGCATGGTCTTTATCCTATCCTGTCTCCCAAGGCTTTCCTATTGAGTCCTGTATAAAACATATTGAATTTATTTTAACATGGCACTGTGAGGCCATAAGGTATGAAAATTAGAGAAAACAAAAAAGGAAGCAATTCTTCACTCTTTCATGTATCTTTTTATAGCCTTGGCTAAGTTAGCTGTCTGCACGTGCCTTCAGCTATGACAATCATTAAATTGGGGAGCAGTGGGAGAACCCCTTGCATAAGGGTTCATGATGTGGGGGACACTAGCAGAATTTGGTTTGATATTTCTAGGTAGTGCAGTGGAACCTTTTTAAAAAAACCATGAAGTATATGCATAAGTATTAAAACCACCTTTGGTTCTATATAAGTTTCTTTTTATGTAAAACATAAACTCTGGATTTCTGGGTTCAGCCTAGTTCTATGTAACATTTTGTGCCTACGACTTATCAGTGTATTTCATATGAAGTTATAATGAGAACTAGCATGCACAGAATGCTGAATTTAAGTTAGGCAGGACTCTCAGTCTTTGATTTGTATTATTACTTTATCTTCATGGTACTTGTGAGTTATAGGCCTTGGGGCACACAGAAGTTGCTCTTGATTATATACCCAGTATTATCAAGATTGGAGTCAGATCTAGGTAGACTGGGTAAGAACATTTATTCTAAATATTTTACAAAATGTCCTGTATAGAGTATGGATATAATTGGATACACTATTGAATCCAAAGGAAGCAAACCTCAAAGTAAAGACCAAATTATGACCTGAAGGAGTTGTTACTATTTTTTTTATTTGAAAAACTACAGAGGAATCTCTGGTTGGAAAACTATCCAGTGTCAGGAGGAGGACTGACTAAATATTTCGGAGTGAAGAGGGATATATCCAGGCGTTGAGAAAATATTCATCCCAAATTACCAAATTTACGCAAGAGCAATTTGCTTAAACATGAAGGCATGCAAAAAGAGAAAATTGAAAGAACATTTTCAATCAATAGTATAATGACCACAAGAAATGCAAAATGGAAAATGTAGGGACCTTCCACTAACATTTTAATAGAAGTACATCCCATTTTTTAATTGCATATATTCATGTATCATCAAGATTAAATGTTTTAATCAGAAGATGATAATATACTTCAGATTTTATGAGTTCATTAGAATCATTCAAATTAAGTAAAAATGGGGGCATGTTAACCACAGAAATAAAATGGAATATGACACGTGGTTTTGAAAGAAAGAGGTAGAGGGAAAATTCAATGACTGGCGCAGGAAGAAGGAAGGGACAAATATTTTCAGAACAAAAACAAGTGGAAAGAAGATGCAAACTGAAGGAAATCATTGAGAATGAGAAAGTTCCTTTCATTCTATTAAACTTCATTTCCTCCACAGCTACTTGCAGTTTGTCAACCCATTGATTAAATAAAAATCACTAATATAGCGAAAATAAAATTGGAAGTTATTGTGAACTATTTCATTTAGATAAGTTTTATCATTTAACTATACATGTGCTTAAACTGTTAATATATGGATGATACATGGTCTGAGAAGTTCCTAGATATCACCCTAGTTTTTGTTTGTAAAATAATTTATTTGCATATGTAATAGCAGAGACTATGTGTACTTGCAAAAATTATAATGATTTCATCTTTTATTTCATTTAAAGAAAGGTTTGAGAGTTGCAACAAAGAGCAACACAATTTCAGATTGTAAAATATGTTTACTTTTGTTTGGACGTGCGTGTGTGTGTGTGTGTGTGTGTATAACTGTACCTAAAATTATATTGAAAAGTGTAGTATGTTCTCCCCTTTTACTCTCATTTGAATTTAATTTAAGAGGAACATTTGATTTAATATAGTACATAGGAAAAAGTGTTATTTGGGGGATTTATTCAGGTTCTAATGAAGTAGAAGATTTTCAAATTACATTTTGCACAACAAGCATAACTAAGAGTGGAAGTAAATAGGCACTGAGCTTGTCCAGCTATTTCTGTATCTATTAACCTATTTTTTTTCTTTTTAAATCTAGGCTAGTAATAAGCTGACTCTGTGTACTTTGGGCAAGACAGCTTAATTCTTTTTGACTCATTTGTACACAGTTATGAAAGGAAGTATGTAAACCAAAATTATAGTGCCTTTGGCACATTCATATTTTATGTAATAAGATGTGCATTTATAGTTAAAAAAAAGAAACATGGAGTCTGTTGGTGAACCATAGGAAGCAATACATTCACAAATGTCAGTATTAGTAATAAAGAGTAATAGCTTTCCTGTACAAATAGGATCAGGATTTATCTGTATAATTATTTTTTAATCTACATTCTTAAATCTTTATTTATTAGCTTCAACCAGAGTGATACAACTGCCTGCTGTGTTCCTTTTTCAGTGTTGTGGGAATCCTATCAGGCAGTGCAATTGGCAGGGGTCCAAACTCTCATTTTTTGAAGCCTGATGAAAAATTGCACTGCTCACAACTTAACCTTAGGCGAATGAAATACAGAAAGTATTTTCGAACAAGACAATCCACAAGCCTCCTTTCATGCATGAACTTGTATGGAAATGTTAATTGGGATCCAGTTATAAAGGTTAAGGGGAGAGTTAAAGAGGTAAGCACATAGATGGTGACGAGCAAGAAGTGGCTTCCAAGGGAAAGCCTGTTCAGATATATTGTTTATTCCAGGGTTATATCAAGTTACATTAGGTTACATAGTGCAGTTAGCTTTGTGCATGTGCAGATCACATAACTTGCTGCCTCTCAGAGTCCACTAGTACCAAATGTTATTATAATAAGATAATGTCTCCAGGATTCAAGGACAGAGGAGTTGCAAAGCATTTCGAAACCGCTCAGATAGTAGACCTTTCGTCTGAGGAGTTTGCTCACTCAAGGACATTGCTCCTCTGTACATTGACTGGCCTGAAATCCCTACACTTGTATATTCTACTTTTTTATTATGAAGAAATGAATCAGTGAAGGCTTTTAAAAAATTATATACAAAGTGCTTAGTTCTGTCTCAATGACTTTATGTACTTAGAAATATTAATATAATCTAGATTAGAATAGTAGTATGGGGAAGAATTGGATTAGGCAGACAGATGGTAGGAATGTATGGAGTGGGAGAAAATAGTTCATTAAATATTACTAAAGAATTTAGAAGAAATTACAGGCTATTTGAATTTAAATATCAACAGTCTGTTACAAAAATATTCTGTCTTAAAATATGAAGTAATACTTTAGAAAATTTAAAGTATATTCATATTTTAATCAATTTGATCAAAATTTCTCATACTAAAATATTTACATCATCTTAGCTGTACTTTTAAATTTTCTATGCATGTCAGATCTTTCTGAAAAAAAGAAAGTATAAGTTCTAGTACTGTGAGGTGTAAAAATATCTGACAAAATAACATAAATACAAAAAGAATTTATAAATTTTAAAGAGTATCATCAAAAATCAAATCACTTGAAAATACTTCAATAGTAAATTGATAAGAAGAATATAATTTTAGATGTACTTTCACCTCAAATACAAAAAGCCCATGATGTACACCTAACTTACCTTCTGGTGGACCATTATAGACCAATCCTGGTAACTGTACCAGGTTATCAGATATACCAATAGCATGCAAGAAAACATACCCATTCATGTCTTATTCCAGGGCTTTTTGATTTCACAGGACTCCTTTTTGCATTATTGGAGAAAATATCCAAAAAAGCAATAGAACAGCACTTTCCTCAAATAGGTGAGATTTAATTTACCATTAGAGGAAATTACTTCTTTATAAATTCTTGCTTCTCCTTGCCAGATAGCACTCAAATTTAAGTAGTATTTTACATAAAATTCTCCGTAAAGGTGTGTAAAATTTTTTTTCACCTACATAGAAGTTATTTTAGACTGAAACATATATTAGTTATATTAACATCAAATCCAGGATATTAGTGAGTAAAATTTATAATCTTAGCTGTAAAAAGAGAAACTGTTATTTTCATTTTCCTCATTAAATCTTTGTTTAGTAGTAGAACACGCACAAAAATAAACTAAAAAATAAAAAATAAATAAAGAAGCCTGAAATCTTGCCATGAAACTACCAGGTAACTTGATTTAATCCATTACTAAATCTTTTTGAATCCTGAATTGCTAATTAACAGAATGGGAATTTAAACTTTAATTTCCCATGCTTCTTAAAAAAAGGTTTTTGAATAATCAAATTAGATACTTCAGAAGAAATTTGTCAAATGCAAGCATTAGGTTTTATTATTTAAAATAATGCAAGCAAAATTGTCCAAAACTACCTATATTGTTATTCATTTCGTTTCACATAGAAATGTCCTCTGCTTGACTCTAATTTGAGTGAAATTGAGTAGAGCTGAAGGTATCCATGAAAATGCAATGAAATAATTATTCTCAGTAATTTACTATGTAACAGGAGATGTAAAGTGTATACAATTGAAACTAAATAAAAAGTTTATCCTAGTTAGCAATTTTCAGTTACAGTTCTTTTCTTGAAAGAGGTCACATATCTTATTCACATCCCCAAATAATTTTTCAAACAAACACGATGTTAGTTGACATGACTAGGAAATACCTACCCACTCCAGACATTTCAGGAACACTGGCAGTATACAAGTCTTTCGTAAATTTTGGCTCATTGTCATTGATATCATGAATTTTAATGATAAATTCTGATTCTGGTTCCACCTGCCGACCAGTCTTTCTGTCTATAGCCTTGGCTCGAAGAATGTACAGGGATTTTTCTTCTCTGTCTAATTTCTTTGCAGCATGAATGTCTCCTGTATTTTCATCTATAACGAACAGACTGCCAGCCCCATCTCCTGTTAAAATGTATTTTAAATTTCCATCTCCTTTATCTTGGTCAGTGTGAAGCTTCAAAGAGGTAGAAAAGAAGAATTCTGTAAACACATGCATTGTTATTACAGTAAAAATAATTTTGGCACACATCAATTAGTAAATACCACTACAAAGATGATTTTAATGCTATCTTATTTTTATTGAAGGAAACTAAACATTTCAGTTTTTTTGTTAAATATTTTTAAACAGTTGCATTTATATATCATGAGGCTAAATTTAAAATAAAAGGCAAAAAATATATCACTTTCAAAGCATAGTATTTCAGAGATATTTATAAGAAGAATGTTACTAGGATTTAGACCTCTAAAGATAAAAATACAATAACTCAGATCTTGAATTTAAAATACCAGTTAATCTTAGTTACATTTAAATAATGGAATTCAAAGGTATTATATAAGGAATTTCTGAACTTGTTATAATGCTAATTTTAAGACAAATACAATTTAAACTGATTTTATCGCCCTCCATTGTTGACGCACAGGTTCTGTACTCAGGGAGACTGGTGAGAGAGAACTTCAAACTCATACTTTCTATACGACTTTTGGAGAGTCCTTTTCCAATCACAATGTTCACATTTGGGGGAAATTAATGTACAGACATTTTAAATTTCATGTAATACAAAACGTTACTTTCCCCTCTGTCCGTATAAATCATGTCTTATAGAAATCATTAGTATTTATTCACAAATTGTCTATTTTCTTTTGAAAACTACCCACACATAAAAATGACTTCTTAATGTAAAAAGCTCACCAATGAATATGTAAAACATAGTTTTATAATCAAAGAAGCTTTGATTTGCCAAAGTTGTAAAAGTTTTGGTCATCAACACTATTTCAAAAGTGGGATCCTTTAAAAAATCAAATTGACAAATAATAATTGTGTATGTTATAAGATTATAGGTCACAATATGATGTTTTGATGTATGTTTATATTGCATAATGATTAAATCATTGCAGATTGATTAAAGCAAGCAAATTAACCAATCCATCATCTCTCATGCTTATCATTTTTCTGTGTGTGGTAAAGTTATTCACAGGGAAATTGATGAGAAATGTGGTATTTTTCAAAGAGTACAACATTTCATCTAGACAGGAAGAATAATATTTAGTAATCCATTGTAGAAAATATTAAATATAATAAATAATAATGCTACATTTATTCCAAAATTGCCCAAACAGTACATTTTATTAAGATTGGAGTCCTAACTATTCCCCTCCTCTTGATGTAGTCTTACACCATATACATCACAATTCTTCCTGTGTCCAATTTCATCTTTGAATTGTTTATCTAAATGCTGCTTTTTATGGTAGCCAAACTTAGAAATTTGTTTCATATTTTACTCTTTGTTTTTAAACCCCTCAAAAAATAATTAAAACATGCAATCTATCATTCTTTGAAATACCTTCTCCATCAGTCTCATTCTTGGGCTAACATCCTGGCTTTTCCTCCAACATACTTCTCCATTTCACTACAGAAGTTTCCTGATAATGATACCTCTATTTTTGCTATTATTGGAACAATTTTCCATACTAAATGTGGCAATTTGTCTTGATCACAAATAGGGACATTTTACTAGAAATTAAAAATATTCACAAGGCAAAGTGTTTAAGACCATGAACTTAAAGTCCTACATACCAGGATTAGTCTCATTCAAATTTAAGTGTTATATTGGGCGCATTGTTTTTTTTTTTTTTTTAATTTTGGAATTTAAACCTCTTCTATTGAAAAAAGATAATGTCAATTTCAAAAACAGTCTTTACATTAGAATCATTATAATTTCCTAATGCCTATTACCTCTTTGACACATTCTCCATAATGTGGCCTTTTATCCTGGAACCTCTGCTACTGTTCCCTTCTTTGTGCATGCCATACCTACCAACTGTTTTGTTTTCCATTGTTTGGTTAATTTAATTTCTCAGGAAGCCTTTTACAGCCGGTGTTTGCATATGTATCTTTCACTTTTAAACATCTTTCACTCTTTTCTGTTTTCCCCTAAATAAATATTTGCCATATCTCTTTTTGACATCTCCATTGTAGGGCACCTTGTAAGGTAACATACTTCACTCCCCATCATAATACTCATCAAGTTAAGCATAGTTTTGAACCTTATTACTAAAAGGTAAAATAAATTGGGAAAGAAAATTGGGTAAAATAAAATTGGGAAAACATAGATGTCTGTTTTTAAAAACAAAATATACATTTCTTAAAGACCAAATAATTCTCCTTTTATTAAACAGCATTTTTTCAAATCAATACTAAAGGTTCATCCATCATTGATTAATAGGAAAAATCAGATCAGAAATAATCATCTTAGAAATCTCTAACTTCAGTAATATTTTATTGATTAGTGACCAATTTTCTTCAAAATATTTATAAAAGTATTTTTGTATATTTATCCCTGCATTACCTATTAATTTATTCTAAGAGGAGAGAAAGAAAAAAATATTTTAATGAAGAAAATAGTTAGAAAAAGAAGAAAGAGATGGATGGGTAAACAGAGAAAAATGTGGATATGAAAACCTGTCAATTTGTCAAAAATGGTAGAATCAACTAAAAAGCTCATTTTACTGAGCTGATTAGGCTAATTAATGTACAACAAAATCATCTGGAGCTATCAAAATCATGGGTTACATAAATGTTGGACGTAAATCATTGATTAAACTACATACTTTTAAGTAGGATATTAATGTTAGAATACAGTTTAGGGATTATCTTTTTATGCTTTTATGTCATTTTTCATAAAAATACTCAACCAACTACACACATTAACAATATTTATTAAAATTTTATTTTGCCATTTATTTTTAATATATGTATTTTATGTGTTTTAGGAATAAATTTGTATTGATCTCTTAAAACACAGGAAAATGAAAGAGAAACCACGTATGAAATCAATTCTAAAGTACCTCTTCACAGTTTCATTGAACTGTTGTCTGTCTCACACTTATTATATCCACAGAAAAATAAACAAGAGATTTATGAATTATCTCTATTCTCTAGTATGTTTTGAGAATGAGCACATGGAATCTTACTGTGACTGCAATTTATTGAAAATCATGGAATACTAAGTACTGTTAGGGCAAAGAAAAGATAAATTTTTCAGGGACATCTATTGAACTCTTATGGAAATTATTGATATGCATCTTAGCCACATAACAGAGAAGTCTAAATTGTTGTAATAATTTCTACAGAAATTTTGAATGCATACAAAAATTAACAATCTTACTTTTTCTGTCTTTTCCTGTTTCATCCCAGTATGTTTAACAAAATGGTATTATTGTGATGAAGTATTTTCATGCCTTTTTATGATTTAAGCAATATTCAACACTTCATTGTATTAATCTCTTCATGTAATTGAATTTGTAATTCTCATTCAAAATTAGATATGATTCTACATTCTGTTTAGATTAATGTTCAAATACCTGTGGAAACACTTCACTTTCAAACATTTTATCCTCACTGAAAATATTTAAGAGTCTGGAAAATACTTAGCCAAACATGGTAGTTATCATAATCATTCCCCTCTATTTGAATGGTTTTATAAACAATTTTACAATGTCAAGGAAAATTGAGCATTTCTAGTATTCTGGTACTGAAGATGGTGATTAAAATATTTATGAAATTACAGGATATTATAAAGAAGTATATTGTCTGAATGTAATTTTATTTTTAAATAAAAGATTTGCAACCATATGGTAATATAACTTTATTTAACTATTGATGTCACAATAATTTGATTTTTTTTCTATACCTACCTGCTCTAATTTCATCCAAAATATTGTATGCATGTTTTTTATCTTTTATTAAAATTCAATTTTATTATTTTTATATCATGTCATACATACATCTAAAAAAAGGTCACTTTAACCATTATTTTTAGTATATTTTAAAATATATTTTAACTGATAAATAAAAGTCATACATATAAATGGGGTACTGTGTCATAGTTAATGCATGTATACATTGTGTATGCTTACATCAGTTTAAACATATTCATCTCTTCAATCATTTATTATTTCTTTATGTTGAATATTTTCAAAATTCCTTTTTATAGCTTTTGAAATATACTGTACATTGTTGTTACTTATATTCATCTCACTGAGCAATAGCATATCAGAACATTTTCTTCCTACCTAACTGGAACTTAGCACCCATTGATCAACCTTTCTTCATTCCTCCCCCCACATCTACTCTAAAAGGGTATCGAAATTTCATTATTTCCTTCAGATCTCAGTGAATGACCTAATTCTCTCTTTCAAGAAATAACTCATTTTGATATTCTAAAATTGAAAATAAACCTGTACATAAATAGCATAAGGAATCCTAGAAAAATATCTTGAATTGCTTTTATTTTCCAAGACTATAATTTTAGTTTGGCCTTATCAGGTTTTGTTTGTAGAAATTTGAAAATGTAAACACGTATATCGAGAATAAGCTAAAAATTTATAATGCATCTTAAGGAATAAATCCTGGGTTTGGTCAACCAAGAAAAGAACCATGATTCACTGAGGTGTTTTCCATATAAAAATAAAATATTTAAGACAAATGAAAAGAGATTGTAAAGATCAGGTATGACCATTGGACCAGTTGCAGAAACAAGAACATATTTCTTGTGACTCTTTTCTCCTTATTTTGTTGAATGTATGTATGTGTGCACATATTTCAAATAAGTTTGCTTTATTCACTCCATTATAATGTAACATTAAATATAGGGACTTTAAATCTTACTATTTAATTATTAATAATTTTGCATCATGGCATTTATTATATTGTATATCCAGGAGAGAATAAACAGAACTCGAGGATGTAACCTCTTCCTCTGGGGAAGGAGTTAGAGTTTTGTTGTAGGCAGTGTTGCTCTGTCTTGTTAGGTGGGATCATGACCTTCTTTCTGTTTTATTTGGATACTATGTATGGTATAAAAAGATAACTATGGATGTCAACTTGGAAAGGTTTGGAATTTTGATAATTTTAAAAGTCAACTCTATTGGGCTTATCCAGATATCTGGTTATATATTATTTTGGATGTGTGGCTGAGAGTGCATTGGGATGAGATTAACATTTAAATTGGGAGACTCAGCAATGTTTTGCTCACCACCACCACAGGGGGTGGTCTTCCTTCAATGCCTTGAAGATCTGAATATTAAAAAATGCCAAGAAAAGAAGAATTTACTCTGACTATGAGTTGAAATACCAGTCTTGTCCATCCTTTGGCCTCAGATCCAGTCTGGGACTTATTCCATTCATGCATTCCTTTAGACTCATTTGAAATGAAATCATCGGTTCACACCAGCTACACCTTCCCAGATCTGGGCTTTTCAGTCCACAAAATAATGTGAGTTAATTCCTTATAATACATTTCATTTATTTTCTGTTTCTCTGGAAAACTCATATATATCTAAATTCAATTTTTTTCAAAAAACTTTGGAAAGCAAAGAAAATTCATCTATAATAAATCATTTTCAAAATCAGGAGTGAGGATTTTTTGGTTGTTTGCTTGTTTAACCTTTAAAAAATAAACTAACTTTGGACATAATTTATATTCAATAAATGTGCACATATAATGTATACAAATGTGATAATTTTGACATATATACATCTGTCATGGCACATACACAGGGATTGGTAATCCTGCCAGGCATAGAAAACTGAAGTTAGAATTCAATTTCCTATACCATGTAAAAGGATAAAAAGTCACAGATAAGAGACCAACGAAGATCTATTCTTAAGAGTTCTATTAAAATTTACACTGAAATAATAAAATCTGCCTTAATAATAACTGCATGAAAAGGGTTCCCTAACCTACAACCTTCTGGAGATCTGGCATTTTAACAGAGCATTTCTGACATTACAAAACATGGAAAGAAGCAGAAATTTTGTACCAACCAGAATGGTTCTCTCTTAACTAAACATCATGGTCATTCAGTTAAGACTTGAGAAGAGTCACGACTTTTGAGTAAAGATTGCACTGTACAAGTGAAGAGTACAGTCAAAAAATAAATACAGTGAAAATACAATGACATATTTAAAAACAGCATAAAATTAAGACTTGATGGTGCATTGTTTTAATTTACAGTGTCCAGAATGCAATATATGAAAATAAAATAGCTGTACCAAATATGAGAATATTTATTATCTGAAATGCATGTATGTGTGTGTTAATAAAAGCAGAAACAAAGATAACATAGATATATAAATTAAGAGATATAAATGTAATTGGAGAACCAAATAAAATGTATGAACTTGAATGGAATACTACTCAGCCATAAAAATGATTTTATGACATTTTCTGGTAAATGGATGGATCTGTAGACTATCATGCTAAACAAAATAAGCTAATCTCCCAATAAGTCAAAGGTCAAATGTTCTCTGTCATATGTGATTGTTAACACACAACTAATGGGTGGGGAAAAGAGTAAAGTTCAGTGGATTTGACAAAGGGAATTGAAGGAATGGACACAGGGATAGGAATAGGAAAGACAGTGGCATGAATGTGACAGAACTTTCCTATGTATGAATACAACATAAATCTCCTCATCATGTACAAACAAGACTGGCATCCTAATTAGAATAAGATAAACTCCATGTTTGCATAAATGTGTCAAAATTCACTTTACTGTCATATACAACTAAAAAGAACAAATAAAGTTTTTAAAAAGGGGAGAAATATAATATGGCATTGAAGAATTCACTAAAGTGTTAATAGTGAGCATTTCCCAAGGTAATGAGTCCATAGAGCCAAGTTTAGTGAATTTCAACTAAGATAAATTATAAGGAAACATAAGCATGTCATAGTCAAGTTGATAAAAATAGAAATAATATACATCTTTAATATAATAAGAATTAATATGATGCTATGACCTGAAAAGGATAAAACTTTGCAACAGTGTAACTTTCCTTCCATTCATATAATTGGCTGTTTTTTGTGATATAATTTACTTTTACTGTATTATTGAAGCCTCATAATTATATGGATAGATGACATTTAAATAGTCTATTGTCTTTAAGGGAACTTTTAACATAGTCCCATGTTTGCCAACTCTTTGGCACTTCCCAGTGCTGCTCATTCCTTACTGTATGTCAAGGTATCCAGATGCATTTCCATTTAGTCTAAAGACAATTAGTGTTCTTGAACTGAAAGTCCCATGATAGTGAACTCTCTCTCTGTATTTTTCACTCTCAGAATGTCATTGTACATTTGTCCAAACCCATAGAAGAATATACAATACCAAGGGGCAACCTTAGTGCCAACTCTGTGGTTGGGTTGAAATGACATGTCATCCAAGAGGAGGGTATGATGCATTGGGAAATGTTGTTTAGGAATTCTCTGTAGCTTCCACTCAGTTTTGCTAGGGGGAGGGAAAGGGGAAGTACTGGGGACTGAATTAGAGTAAATTATTTCACATATTTATAATTATATCTAAATGAATCCTGTAGCTATGTATGACTGAAAAGAACTAATAAAAATAAAGCACAAAATAATTTTTAAAATAAAGTATAATAGAATTGCGAAAGCATCAGTATTTATTCATAATTGAAGCAGCTAATTGCAATCAATGCACTATTAAAAGATATGTTCATGTGTAATAACATTTTGTTTTATGCATTTGATTTATAGAGAAATTTTTAAAACAGTAGGTTAGTTCTAATACACCACACACCTAGTTTCTTCTTTATTTACAACCTACATTATTATGGTATGTTTTTTATAATTAATGAGCCAATATAGACCTGCTATTATTAACCAAAATCAGTATTGTGTTCCAAGTCCCTTAGTTTCTTCCTAATGTCTTTTAAATGATCCTCATTCCCTTCAGTATTTTTTGTCTCTTTAGGCTTTTGAGTGAAATGAAAATTTCTCAGCCTTTTTTTTGTCTTTAATTACCTTGACAATTTCAGCTATATGTCATGTATTTCATCCAGTGTCCTTCTCTCAGGGTTTATCAGTGTTTTTTTCTTCATAATTAGTTTTGGATTATGTGTTCTGGGGACATACAACACAGTTATAAATGTTCATTTCCATCTCATCCTATCAAGAGTACTATCAACATGACATGATTATTTATATTAATCTTGATTAATCACCTAGTTCAGACTAGTTTTTAGTTTGTGATTCCCATGTGAAATTGCTCTATTTAAGCCCTTTTCCTTATTATATTCCTTGGAAAAAGAAAACTCATTACATGTTGCCAACACACAGAGTACAGAATTGTATGACACCTGTTTACTCTGATTAAGCATTACTTTTTGGGGAGTTGCTCAGCATAGAAAATTTTTTCTTCCAATTTATTAATTTATTCAAACTTTTATTTATATTGCTTTGGATTCATGGATTTTTATTTCATGCTTTGGGTTACAATCCCCAATTTTATCTTTTATTTCTTCTGCAGTTTCTCCATCTTTGTCCATTGAGAGCTCTTTCAATCAGTTCCAGTTTCCCTTTGACACACACCATTATCATGACTTGCTTTTTGTGTAAGATCACCTCTTACTCTATGGAACTATGAGATGCTTCCTGATCATCTTGTGTATTTCTTGCTCCAGTTGCACAATCTGCCATTTATTTGATAAACCCTGGTTCCTGAGAAAACGGCAATACAAAACAAGACCTGGTTGCTAGGTGTGTTGTTGCTGCTGGGATGTCATTATCTGTATAGCTTCTCTGCTTACAGCACAACTCATAGTTAATAAGATGTAAGTGGGAATACTAAGTCATGTATATACATGTAACTACATGAGACTAGCTCTATAAATATTAGTTTATACCTGAATTCATTACAATATTTACAGTTGGATGTTTTGACATTAGTTTCAGTAATTGATAGAATAAGAAGAAAAAGTAGACTCTTGGGACAATACCATTAACCTAATCAATATTAATCTCAATATTTATAAAGGACAACCATCACTCTCACAATGCACATCCTTTTCAAGCACACATGGGACATTCACCAGATTACACTACATGTTAAATTGGTTGGAATTGACAAAAATCTTACTCATGATTTGTTTATATATAATATTTATTATGTCTATACTTCAAACTTGATATATGAAATCAATCTACTCCCATCGAAATTCCACAAGCACACCATAACTTGCATGTAGAGAAAAATGTGCCAGTGCAATATTATCAGAGAAGAAATCACAGCAATTCTGCCTAGGCAACTTTATATCAGTGACTAAATAAATGAAGACACTTCACCCATAAGTCATATTGTTTATAAAAATAAATATGTATTATAAATCTAAACAATAAATCTTGAACAAAAATATAAACAATTAAGGAACATGATCTCATGATATAAAGGTAGTCACTACTAATGAAATATAAATACAATGTTTGCTGTTTACCAAAATAAAAATCTATTCATCAGAAAACCTGAATTTCAGTCTTCTCTTATTTTATATATGTACTTTTAGGATCATGTGCATATAAGTAAATAGGAATAGTTGGGTCAATTTCATTCCGAAGTTCCTTCCATTTCCCATCCCTCCTTCCTTCCCCTCTATTGCACCTTTATTCCACTGATCTCTCTTCTATTTTCATATGATGCTCCTCCCTGCACAAACACACATTTTTTCCCCTTTTTTTTGATCTTCCTTCTGGATATGAGAGAACACATTTTGTCCTTGACTTTCTGAGTCTTGCTTATTTCACAAGGCAAACCTATAAACATACAGAAGATAATGAGAAAATCTAAACATCTTTGCTTGGTAATATATTTGTAGATGAAAATGTTTGATCTATTAAAAAAATCCCAAACTGAATTTCATGAAAATTAAAAATATCTGCTCTGTGATAATTATTAAGAGATGGACAAAAACACATTCCGAGGAAAATGGTAGCAAACTAGTTATCTGGCAGAGATCTCAAAAAATATATGAAGAAATTGTCAGAGAACACACAACTTAATTTTTAAAAAGTTAAGAACTGAAGAATCACCTTACCAAATAAGACAAAAAATATATAAAACAAGAATCTGAAATGTGTAACATAGCATTTCCTTAGTGAAATAAAAATTAAATGACATACCACTATATTCCTATTAGAATGACTAAATTTCAAAGTACTGAGTACTGAGAACACCAAATGTGGGTGAGGATGTAGAACATGGGAATTCTCATTTATAACTGGTATGAATGCAAAGATACTAAAACCACTTTGTAATGTAGTTTGGAAATTTCTTAATAAGATCAATAGCCTTATCATATTAGTTAACCAGGTATTTTCCTAAATATGTTGAAATATCCCTACACAAATGTATATGCAACATTAGACAAAATTGCTAATAAGTGGAAGCAGCCAAGATGTCCCCTAGTAGCTGAATTTATAAATTGTTATACATCCCTAAAATAAAATATTATTCAGCAGTAAAAGGAAATGAGCTACCAATCTAAATAATACACAAATGAATATTAAATTCAGATCACTACATGAACTAGCAACTAGCCTGCAAAAGACTATAGACTACATGATTCCTAATTTCATTAGGAAGGCAAAACTATAGACAAAACATAAGTCATTCCAAAGACTAAAGGGGTGGTAGGGATGACTAGATTTAGCAAAGGGAATCTTTATGGAATGAGACTATTCTATACAATGCTGCAATGTGGGGAACAAGGAACAGCACAGTTGTCAAAACTCAGAACAGTACAGGACAAAAACTGAACTCTAATGTAAACTATGGACCTTAATTTATAGTAACATAAAATAATGATGCCAAACTAATGCAAGATGCTTATAAGAGAGGCAATTATTTGGATGTCTGTGTGTTTGTGTGTGTGTGTGTGTGTGTGTGTGTGTGTGTAAGGAGGCATATGAAACTGCTCTAAGAAATGATGTTTATTAATGAAGATTCAGGCTTACTTTTTCTTCTATTTGGTGCCGGGTGTTCTGTCTAATTCCTAGGTTCTTGATCCATTTTGAGTAGAGTTTTGTGCAGGGTGAGAGATAGGGGTTTAATTTCATTTTAATGCATATGGATTTCCAGTTTTTCCAGAACATTTGTTGAAGAGGCTATCTTTTCTCCATTGTATGTTTTTGGCAACTTTGCCTAGTATGAAATAACTGTATTTATGTGGGTTTTTCTCTGTGTCTTCTGTTCTGTAGCATTGGTCTTCCTGTCTATTTTGATGCCAATACCATGCTGTTTTTGTTTACTATTGCTCTGTAGCATAGTTTAAGGTCTCATATTGTGATACCTTCTGCTTCACCTCTTACTACTAAGAATTTTTTTTGGCTATTTTGGGCCTCTTATTCTTCCAAATGAATTTCATGATTGTTTTCTCTATTCATATGAGGTATGTAAAATTATGGTATTTGCAGGTAAATGGATGGAGTTGGAGACTATCATGCTAAGTGAACTAAGTCAATCCCCCAAAATCAAAAGCTGAATATTTTCACTGATAAGTGGATGCTGATACATACAGGGGTTAGAGGGTAAGGGAAGAATTCAGGACCATTGGATTGTGTAGCGGGAAATGAGAGGAGGGGAGGGGACAGGGGCAGGGGGAGGAAATATAGTGGAATGAGACAAATATCACTACGCTATTTTCTTGTATGAGTTCATGAATGATATGATTCTACAGTGTGTTCAACCATAGAAATGAAAATTTTTACCCCATTTGTGAACAATGAATCAAAATGCATCCTGTAAAAAGAAAAGTAAATTTAAAAAGAAATGTTATTAATAACTGAAGTTAAAAGTTAAATTGAAAAAGAACAGGTGTGTGAAATACTGTAATTTGAAGAGTAAATTATTTTACATATTTGAAAACCACTAAGACTTTCTATATTTTGACATTTCTAATTTTCTAAAATCAATCATACATCTACCCTAAGATGGGGAAAATGCATTCCTCAATATATACCTGTGGGGGTCCTCAATATATACGTGTGGGGTCCTCTCTGCCATGTCCCACGTAAATGAGAAAAGGGGTAACTGCCTGAGGATGATGTTGACTGTATATCACGCAATTACCCAAAAACTTATCTACTCAATAAATACACAAGAGCCAACACTCTTTTTAAATGAGAGAGGACATGAGAGGTCTGGCCATACCAGCTCTGACCTCTAAGAACAACAACTTGCCCCACTGTCTTTTATTTATAATACCCAGGTTAAAGGGGGTCAAGACCCGGAGGACCTTCTTCTGTGATGGACAGGATAGTGTGGAGTTAAGGGAGCCATTCTCTTAGGGGGAATATTCCTGAAGAAGAGAGGGAACCACTCCCATGCAGGGCCACATGCTTCCCAGCAGTTCCTAGAAGCCAGGCATCTGCGTCTCCTGGTTCAACCTAGTCTGGTTCTCCTAAATAAGGATGGTTTCCCACATATACCCATGTATTTTAATGCTAACTTCAAACTCTTGTGTAAAATTGTTCGTGGAAGTTTTAGTTATATTAGTCTAACTATCAACTGTAGAATTGGTCAATTTTCATATATCCATTCAAATGAACAGTTATCAGCAATTAAAACACATGCTGATATTTCAGCAATTTGTATGACTCTTACATACATCATAATGGACTGTAAAATTTAAACATGAAAATGTATATCTTATATGATTCCATTTGTTTAAAGCTCAACTACAGGAAAATTATTTACAGTAATGTAAGTCAGAGTGCTGACATACTAATTGAAAAGACCACCAAGTAACATATAGATATATGGAGATTTTCTGATAACTTGTCATCAGTGACTCAGTGTGTGAACATACATAAAGAGATAGACAAAAACATATATGATATAACTAGGTTTTTCACTTCAGTATAGTTTCATTTTCATAGAATGTAAATTACTATTAAAATTTGCCATAAAACTTTATATATTAAACAATAAAACAGTTGCACATCTCTATCAATTTGTTACTTTAAATTATAAAAGAAAACTAATTTCCCTAAGAAACTAAAAATAAAATTGTTCAAATATAATCTTACTTATGAAGGGTTCATGAAATACTCATTAAGTAGAAACATGAGATACTAGCTTTCTTCAACAACAGTAATGAGCATTCAGTAAATAAAGTGGAAAAAATTAAAAAATACTTAAAAATACTACGTGAAATGATAAGAAGTCTGTAGGATTGATACTGAGAGAATATTTTATCTTAAGGGATGTGACATAAATAATTTAAATAAAGACAAATTTACCATATTATTGGGATAGAATGCTTAATATGGTAAATATACTATTCCAAAATTAATTTCTGAAATAAAGTGCACCAAATATCTTTAAATTTACTTTTTACATGTAGTGAATCCATTTTAAATTTCAGCTGTAATATCATAGCAGTAGCTATAATTCAGAAAGAATGTAAAAGAATAAATAGAATAGGAAAAACATGCTGGTAAAATAGTTGCAGAATATTTATCAAGCAATTGTTAATATAAAATGAATTCTTGAAACTAAGTAAAAATCAAAACTAAACCAAATTAAAGACATAATTATAATTCAGAAAAGAAAATAACAAATAAGAAAAATGTTAATTATAACATTATCAAAAGTTTGGAAATGTATATATGTATTTGCTTCCCAGTTTTCAATGACAAGAGAATGATGATAATATTAGGCTGTATAAATACAAATATAAATTTGTGATGAATATGTGTGTGGGGATGTGGAAAGAAGTCACTGGGGTTTATGCTCCATAGGCTGCAGGAAGGTAAAATCCTTGTCTGCACACTCAGGATTATTCATGCTTGTGGAGAAAACTCCCAAGTAACCTGACCCACCAAAGGCCATTTCCCCAGGTGAGCTTCTTCGCTCATTCTTCTCTCTCCCTCCTCCCTTTGCAAAACTGTGTGACTCCTAATTGGACCATCCTTACAGACTATCATGTTGCACTACCTGTTCTTTGTTCTTGGACTTCCCTCTTCTATAAAAGTGCTGAAATTCCTTAATAAATTTGAGACTGGGCTAGAACTTGCTCTCCTGGGGTTGTGAGCTCTGTTCACCTTGCCCCCTCCAGAAGGGAAAAGACCCCACAGGTAGAGGCCTAGCCAGACGGTGACAACATATGTGAACTTGTTTAAAAAAAAAAAATAAACAAATGGGCATATTTATTCAAAGAATTAACTATGCATAATTTTCTTCTAAGGATATGAGATCTTCTGCAGTATGTCCAGAAGATCTTTGTTTGCCACCATTCAGGTTTTTAATAACATAGTAAAACAAACATGCTGTGGAAAATTGCTTAGGTATGTGTGATTTTTACCAATCATTCACTAGAGAAAACAAAATTAAAATTAATTTATTAAAAAAATGTAAAGTAACAAAAATTATTAAGTAAAAAATGAGAGTACATATAAGGTAGATGACAATTTCTGAAACACAAAATGATAGAATAAATACTTGTTAGCAAGAATGGAGTTGTAATAATTTGTGAGTACATGTACACTTGTATATGTGGATTTGTGCATTTGTTTAACAAATCCTTAGACGACAGACAATAGCTTACTTACTGATTTTTTTTCTAATAGGTGAAGAAAACACTGGCAAAAAGGTTTTCTCATTTTGATTCTTTTAATCTGAACCTGTACTAGTGAATAAATGGAGCTACCAATTTTAAGTGATACAAAATTGAGAGCACACATTATCAGAATCTAGACATTTAAAGAGAATGAGGGGCCAGATGACTCACAGTTATTAAGGCTGTCATTGAATCTTCTACCAAATTGTTAGAAAAGTGGTGACATTTTATATGTGGCTTCTCAGGTTCTGACTCAGTCACAAATTCATCTTTTATTAAGAAAAATATCTTACAGTATCTCACATAGGAATAATTGTCATTTCAGTGACAAAGAAAAATCCCAAAAACTTCTGTTCAGACTTTAAAATGGATCAGAGCCATTGTCTACATAGATTTTAACTCATGAGTGGTCTGAAATAAGCAAATTATGTGGTACTGTGGAGTTAATTTTGAAAATTAAAGTACAATTAAACTGGTGACAATTAATAAGGAAATATCATTGGAGAAAATCAATTTGTATTAATATACCTAGGACACTTTGCTTGATTTTTTAAGTTAATTCAGGAATTAGAAAAGTTCTACTTCCTATCTCCCTCCTGTAGTATCCTATTGAAAATAAACTGAGCTTATTCAGGTTTGAGTGAGGTATAATAAACATTATTTCCAAAAACTGAAATTTTGCTTACAATATTTGATCAATAAATAATCAGTGAATGGAGAAGTGAATGAATATCCTTTATTAAATGAATACACATCAACAGTTTCATATACTCCTCACTTCCTCACTTCATCACTTCCTCATGAAACTCAAGATGATTCAGTTTTAAACAAGGATTAATGTCACATCAATGTATCTCAAGAAGTGCTCCTACTAGGAATAAACAATGATGAAATGATCAGCCCACATCATTCTGAGAAAACTTCTGTGTTCAAATGCAGATTGACTTTAACATTTTCCGTTTTGTTAAAGCTTTGTTACATTATAAAGGGCCCTTTACTCAGCTGTAGGTAACTTTCCATAAGAGGGAAGGTTCATACCCTTTCAAACCACAGAGAGACTTCCTCCACTTTCCCATGCATCTTTGGAATGACAATATCTTGGTGTCCACAACTCAGAATGCCATAGAGACTTCACTCAACTGGAAGTTGTGAATGAGGCAGAGAGAATGAGAACCAACCTACTGCCTATCAGAATTAAGGGATGGAGCTAGTAGGGCACCCTTTCCCTCTCCAAACACAACGTCTTCTAGGGGTTCAGTATACACAACCAAAGTTGATTGAAGAACCCTGCAACAGGATCTGCTACTGTCTCCAGATCTTTCACAGAGCAACCAATCTGATGTACTTGTGTAACAGTCTGTGGATACAGGAAAGGAAAACTAGTTGTAAATAATTGCACACTCTAGGAATGATTTTGCTCTCATACACTGTGCACGGGAGTTACCTTAGACCTGGGCTATGACAATGCCAAGCTTATTTTCAGGATTCCTTAAAGTCTGGTATTGACTTCTCATCAGGACAGAATGTGCTGGGTAAACTGGTGGTTTAAAATAGCTGTTCAGAGTTCTAAACTATAGCTGGGTACAGTGGGTCAATCTGTAATCCCAATCACATGGGAGGCTGAGCTAGGAGGATCACAATATCAGTGCCAGCCTTAACAACTAAGGAGACACTCAGCAACTTAGTGACACCCTGTCTCAAAATTTAAATAAATAAATAAATAAATAGAACTGGGGATGTAGATTAGTGGTAAGGGTCCCATGGTTTCAATTACCAGTACCAAAACAACCCCAAAACAAACAAACCAAACAATTGTGGTAGTATCCTGCCTGGGTCAGTGTGTTTATAATATTTAGGATCCTATGGATTGATGGCTTATACTTGGTGTAATCAGTTACATGCCTAAATTGCCTACAAAGTCAGGGGGATATAAATGTTATCTCCGGTAACCTCTGCCAAAGCTACTCTGATACCAAGAATTTTTATTATACCTTAGTGTTTCACAACCTGAGCCAAGATTTTAACTTACTCGTTCCTCCTATTTTGATTTCAGCAATCTTAAAGGAAAGAATATTTTCCTCATATCTAGTATGGACTGCAATGAAAAACATACAAATTTGGAGGTAAAATTAATTAGTCATTCTATTATTAAAGATCAAACAAGTGGATGAAATTATCTTTCTGCCAATAGTA
Organism: Glaucomys volans; assembly: GCA_020662805.1. NCBI lineage: Eukaryota > Metazoa > Chordata > Mammalia > Rodentia > Sciuridae > Glaucomys > Glaucomys volans. The sequence goes on from JAJEJO010004523.1 coordinate 250,320, forward strand.
GCAGCAAATTTTGCTGAGATGGTCTCTTAATACAAACAGGCAAAATCAAAACTGTAAACAAACAAACAAACACCTTAATCTTTCAACTCTCCTCAGAGACAATGCTAAATAATTTGTTCCTAATGATCTAGCCATACACACCAAGCGACTCTCAGTTCAGGGTACAGATGACTTGTAGGACTTTCATGTAGACAAATAGGGCAGAATGGCCTCTTATAGACAGAATCGGTTTTAGAAGTGGATTGTACTGGACAAAAGTTCAGGGGGCTAAGACGGTTGCATGAGGCAGGCTACAGTGGAGGCTGTGAGCTCAGTGGATGCAGCAGCATCTGCTGTTGGAGGCTGGTTCACTCTGAAGGTCTGCAGAGCAATGAGTACGAAGATGAAAGATTGCTGCACAGCCCAAAAAATGCACTCTCAAAGTATTAAGAGAGCATTAAGTCCTGTTCAAGAGACAGTTGTGTTATACTAATTACTTCACTGTTTTTAATGTTTAATGAGATAATGTTTGCAAAGCCTTAGCTTATTTCCTTGCAGATAACATGCACTCAATAAATTAGGATGTGATTAAGACTGCTCTTTTGTTATTTTTGTATTAAATGTCTATTAAATTTGATTATTATTGTATTTACAATTGTTCTAAGTCACAACAATTCAATTCTCTTCGAATCATACCTATCAGCATTCCTGTTAAGTTTACTTTGCTTTAATGATTTTTATTCCATATTAGGATATATTTTTCTTCTTGCTCACTAATTAGTGTATTTGTTTCTGATTTTTTTCCTCTGTGAATGCCATTTTTCACTTCCTTCAATGTAACTGCATTTTGAATTTCGTAGGGTTTCTGCTTTAACTTTTTCATAGTTCCATTTCCTATATTTTTTTATTTCTATAATTTTGTATCATTAATGCAAATGTTAATAAACATTGTTCTTTTCAAGAAAATCAAATGACTTTCCAAAATTTCTTTTCTCTCTGAAGAAAAATGTATTATTCTCTTTCTTTAAAATCATTATATACTTGTACATTTATTTGTCAGTATTTTGAATCCCAATTTTTCCTTTCTTACATTTTTCTTTACTTACATTAAAAGAATATGCATTTCAGCCCCATTTCCAATACTGACCAGAAGCTTGTAAAATTCTACTCTTCTTTTGTAAACACACAACACAATATTAAACCAAAACGATAACACAAAAGAACTTAAATTACAATTATATCAAATCTATAACCTTTGAGATAAACTATTGGTATGACTCTGAGTTAGACTCTATCCTACTCCAGGATCAGGTATCCCCTCAACACACTGTCCTTTATTTATATCACATAAGTATCAGAGTTGGGTTTTTTTTTTTTTTTTTTTTTTTTTTGGTGGTACTGGGGATTGAACTCAAGGACAGTCAGCCACTGAGCCACATCCCCAGTCCTATTTTGTATTTTGTATTTTAGAGACAGGGTCTCACTAAGTTGCTTAGTGCCTTACCCATGCTGAGGCTGGCTTTGAATTCTCAATCCTCCTGCCTCAGCCTCCTCAGCTGCTGGGATTACAGGGGTGCACCACCAAGCCAGGCTACACCTCACTTTTTATATAGAAACTTGTGAGATAAAATTCTGATTTCTTTTAAATATTGTATTTCAAAAATTGTATTTTAGCTAATAAAGTGAGAAATTATATAATTGTTCCCTAATTCCCCTCTTAAACTACAATTGCGATTCTGTTACTTTTATGTGTATATATATATGTATATATGTATGTGTATATATATATATATGTACATATATATATATATATATATATATAATTTTTTTTCCTGGATTTCTTCTCTCTCAGCTGCAGGAATTACAAGACTAATATATAATGGCTACTCAGGTACAGAAAGCCAAATGTGGTTTAAAATCTATTCTTTCAAGCTTTAACACAAAAATCAGCTTAGTTTTTCAAAAAATGAATAATGTGTTAACGTTTTTGGGAAAAACATTTCTTCGTTGACATATATCTGCTTATTTTTATTTTAAAAATGTATCTGTGGTCATCTCATCTTATTTCTTCATGTAGGTTGTGGTAAATTTAGGTATCTAGTTCCAGCTTTTTATTCTTGGGAATACAAGAAGGTAGGTGACTCCTTGCAAATGGATTATTTAACAAACAAATTAAGGAGCAAAATCTTGATCCAGGAAAACTTTGAAAGTAGATCTGTGGTTTAGGATTGCTGGGCTTAAGTTTCCTAACTATGATGACTAATGCATCCTAGTTTCCTGTGTATTGTCACATGAGCTATGTAACTATCTGAGTAAGAAATAGAGATGTTTTCAAACTCCACACACGTGCCTGTGTAATGGAGAAACTCACACATCTCCATCACCTGCCCTGGAAAAAATTATCAAAATTTAGAGGAAGATCTAGTAACCTACACTGGACATCCCAGACTCCTCCCTGATTCATCTGTTTTTGATTTTTTGCATACTTGAAATTGACCATGAAGATTTACTGAGTAAATCTCTGTTCAATTTAAGTTTGACTTGTAAGCACTTTGTATGAGCTCAGATTGGTGATAATAGGCAAGATTGTACTGAAACTACAGGCCCTTATAACTCAGATCTCTTTTGGAAGGTAGATAAGAGAAGACAAGGTGAAGATCTAGTACCAGGAAGTCAGGACACTTGCATTTATTATTAAGAGGCAAAGGCTCTCAAGCAGATGATGGGCTAAGTCTCACCAATTGAATTTAAGAGCATAATACTTGAAAGCTAGATGAACAGGCTGAGAGAATTGAAAGAAGAAAGTAAAAAAGAAGGTAGCAAAAAAGGTTTTATTTTCTAGCAATTTTTAGCATTCCTGTTACCAACCTGATTTTTCAGAGAATGAATTGTTATCAGGCCTTCTTATAATATTGTAGCTACATGAAAAATTATCCTATTTACTCACAAAGTAACAGAAAATTGCTGATTGCCTGAAAAACTCTGTAGGCAACTATGGGTCAAGAAAAAATGACTTCTGAATCCTGAAGGTATTCTGTTAATATGTTAAAATATTCAGAGGAATATCAGCAGGGATACATTCTTAAATTTAATGGCATTGGAGACATGTTGGGGTGCACTCTAGAATTGCAAATTGTGATTAATGAGTTTTTCAGCAGCTCTGTGACTTTTACCTGATGTGTAATTTTGATGAATATCATTATGTATAAAGGGGGCATGTTATCTACTCTTTTCCCAGGGTCATTTCACTATATTTCCATCCAATCACATTTAAAGGGAAACTATGGATTGTCTTAGTACTTGTGTCGGAAAGCATTGCCAATATAGCATTCTGGGAGTTAAGCAATGTATCACTTAGCTTAGAGAAATGATTGCCATGACAGACTTGTTTTTCACTAACTCCTTTGGAGACCATCTTTCTTTGTCAGCAGATATGATTCCTATTCATAAAACAAAATATGAATTTGAGTGAATCCCTGAACAAGAATACCATTAAAATACTTACAAAGGGTGGTGAAAAATAGTCCCAGAAAGATCTTATGAGCCACTGCTCAATGATGTAAAAAGTAACTGTGAACAAAAGATACACACACCAAAGCTCTGGCAGAAATCAATCACAGATCCTTAGCAGAGACCTCAAATTTTCCACCCCAGAAGTTGCCTAAAGAGACAAACCCATATAAATACAGTTACCTCATACTAGAAAAAGAAGCCAAAAACATACAATGGAGAAAAGATAGCCTGCTCAACAAATGGTGCTGGGAAAACTGAAATCTATGTGCAGTGAAATTAAATTAAACCTTTATCTCTCATTCTGCACAAAACTCAACTCAAAAGGGATCAAGGACTTAGAAATTTGACCAGAGACCCTGCAGAAGACAAAGTAGGCCCAAATCTTCATCATGTTGACTTAGGACCAGACTTCCTGAACAAGACTCCCAAAGCACAAGAAATCAAAACAAGAATCAATAAATGGGATGGATTCAAACTCCAAAGCTTTTTTTCAGCAAAGGATACAATCAATAATGTGAAAAGAGAGCCTACAGAGTGGGAGAAAATCTTTTCCACATGCACTTCAGATAGAGCACTAATCTCCAAAATTTAAAAAGAACTTACAATACTTTGCACCAAAATTTCCAAAAACCCAATCAATAAATGGGCTAAGGAACTTTACAGAAGATGATATATAGGTGATTAATGAATGTATGAAAACGTGTTCAACATCTCTAGTAATTAGAGAAATGCAAATTAAAACAATTCTAAGATTTCATCTTACTCCAATTAGAATGGCTATTATCAAGAACACAAACAATAATAGATGTTGGTGTGACTGTGGGTAAAAAGGCACACTTTTACATTGCTGGTGGAGTTGCAAATTGGTACAGCCACTCTGGAAAGCAGTGTGGAGAATCCTCAGAAAACTTGAAATTGACCCACCTTTTGACCCAGTTATCCCACTCCTTGGTTTATACCCAAAGGACTTAAAATTAGCATACTACAGTAACACAGTCACATCAATGTTTACAGCAGCTCAATTCACAGTAGCTAGATTGTGGAACAAAACTAGATGCACTTCAACAGATGAATGGATAAAGAAACTGGTATACATACAATGGAATATTATTCAGCCATAAAGAAGAATAATATTTTGGCATTTGCAGATAAATGGATGGAATTGGAGAATATCATGCTGAGTAAAATAAGCCAAGTCCAAAAAACCAAAGGCCGAATGTTTTCCCTGATAAGTAGATGATGATGGGGTGGGTGGGTGGGTGCGGGAGTGAGGGAAGAATGGAGGAACTTTAGATTATGTAGAGGGAAATGAGAGGGGGTGTATAAAAATGGTGGAATGAGACATATCATTACCCTATGTACATGTATGATTACACAAATGGTATGAATCCACATTGTGCACAACCACAGAAATGAAAAGATGTACCCCATTTGTGTACAATGAATCAAAATGCAGTCTGTAAAAATAAAAAATAATAAAATAAAAAGAAGCTATATACATAGTTTCTTTTTATATGTATATACATATATACATATGTATATGCATGTATATATATACAGCTTATTTGAAAGACAATTGCTAACAGGTGCAAAAAGTGGCTTCCCCAAGGAAAGGCATCAGGGTATCAGATAAGACTGAAGGCAGAAAATATAACCTGTCCTGGCTAATGACAGAGAATAGGATAAGGAAAAAGCTACTCAGTGAAGTATTGTTAAGAAAAATAGCATGAGATCACTTTTCAGTCTTTTGGCTAAATAAGAGCAATTGAAGAAATACATCATGAGGAAGCAGTTCAGGAGAAGTCACCACATAAGCACATTTACTGGCATGCTTTTTCATTGGCCAAAAGCTGGAGAGAGAGATTCCCATTAACACCCTATGACATCAATCTTATAGCACAATGTTTTAGTCAGGTTTCTTTTTTATTTATTTATTTATTTTCCTGCTGCAACCAAAGGACCCAATAAGGACAATTTTAGAGGTGGAAAAGTTTATTGGAGGCTCAGTTTCAGAGGTCTCAGTACATAGACAGCTGGCTCCATTGCTTGTGGATCCATGTGAGGCAGAATATCATGGTGGAAGTGTGTGGTGGAGGAACATGGGTCAGGATATCAGACCAGAAAGAAAAGAGAGAGTTTTCCTCACCATGACAAAATACAAACCCCAAAGGCATGCCCCACTGGCCCACTTCCTCCAGCCTCACCTTGCCTGCCTATTGTCACCACCCAGTGAATCCCTATTATGGCATTAATGTACTGATTAGGTTGAGGCTCGCATAACCCAATCATTTCACCTCTATATTTTCTTGCATGATCTCAAAAGTGAATTTTTTGTTGGTAACTAATCTAAACCAGTAATAGACAAAACACTCATGGGAGTGTTCATTCATTTGGCAATCAGTAGACATACTTTCATATTATAACACTGTGATTGAAAAAGAAAAAGCAAATTTTGAACATTGGTTATAGAGAAAAACTCATTTAGCATTGGAAGAAAAACTATACCCCTACTATCTGAGAAATTCTTTTAATATTCGTAAAATCTTGGGCTATAGTCTTACTCTGTGGTTAAGCAAACTTAAGCACAGACTTAAAATGGATTTATCATATTCTGTGGAGTTGTCAAGCAAACAAACAAACCAACAACAAACACGACAGTTCATAAAGGAAACAGAATACTAAGTCAGTGCCTCAGACAGGAGAGAGCTATTTGGGTTTCTAAAATGAAAGGCTATGTTGGAACTCAAATAATCATTGATGGAGTGAGAGATGGCAACTTTCCTTGCAGCCAGCAAATGATCGAATGTGTCCAGAATCTCACCTAATATCAACAAGGATGAAATTGCTTGAAATATCTGTGATTTAAAATCTCTAAGGACCCTAACAGCATACAGTACCCACTACATGACATTACTGTTCACCTGAGAGGTTATGGAGGCACCTCATCAGGTGCTGACTCTAATTTTAATGTCTGTTACATTAATGAAGCAGACATAACATCAGAAAAATACATTAGGATTTCAGAACAGCAAGCTCTCTTCTTATGGTTTATATGACCACACTTCTTCTACTCAAGGACACGTTTTGCTATCAATGTATAGAAAGAGTCAGAAAATCATATATTTTATGATCATATCACACCCAGAGCAGTGCTCTTTTCAAATTTTTACTTTTGAAAATGGGTAACTAGGAAGGCTCTAGGTTGACCTAATATTTAAATGAACAGATCCTAAATTTGAGTATGAGAGGACATAAAATAGTACATTTTTCTGAGCATTATAGTTATACATAGTAGCTGGGTTCATCCTGACAAAACCATACATGCATGGAATCTGACTCACTCCATTTCAGTCCCTGTTCCTCTCCCCACACATCCTTCAAATGTCCTTCCTTCCCTTACCACCACCTGTCTCCACTAACATTGCCCCTGCTCACCTATTTATCCATCCTTGATTGGTGTTTTACACACACACGCAAAATAAAATTCCCTGTGGTATATTTATATATGCATATAGCATGGTTTGGTAAATTCATTCTGTCTTTCTTCCTTTTCCCATCCCTCCTCATTCACTCTTGATCTTCTTCCTCTGCACCACTGATCTTCTTACATCTATATGACATCCAATCTCCCCTTTCTTTCCCCTTATTTTACTCTAGTTTCCATAATAAGACCCCTAAAGCTCAATAAATAAAACCAAGTCAGTAAGTGGGATGTTATCAATTTAAAAAGTTTCTGCACAGCAAAGAAAACAATTAAGAACCTGAAGACAGAGCCTATGGAATTTGAAAAAAATCTTTTCTACTTGCTCCTCTGACAGGGCATCAATATCCAGAATATATAAAGAAGTCAAAAAACTTAATACCAAAAAAAGAAAATACCTCAAATATCCCACCCAATAAATGGGCAAAAGAACTAGACACATATTTCTCAAAATAAGAAACACAAATGGTCAATAAATACATGAAAAAATGTTTACCATCCCTAGAAATCAGGGAAATCAAACTAAATTGAGATTTAATCTCATTCCAGTCAGACTGGCAATTACTGAGAACACTAATAATAAAGGCTGGGGAGGATGTAGGGGAAAACATACACTCATATATCTTTGGGGGGATTGCAAATTAGTACAACCATTCTAAAAAGCAGTATGAGAATTCCTAAAAAAAAAACAAAAAACAAAAAAAACCTAGAAATGGAACCACCATATAATCTAGCCATTTCAATCCCTGCTATTTATACAAAATAATGAAATTCAGTGCAATATAGGTGAGAGAGGCATAACAATATTTATAGCTGAGCAATTCATAATACCCAGGCTGTGTGGTAGCCTGGGAATTATGAAGAATTACCCAGCCACAACAAATATAAATAAAATTATGCCATTTCCTGTTTCAAGGATGGAACTGGAGAATACCATGCTAAGTGAAATAAACCAGACTCAAAGTCAAGGGTTGAACATTTTTCTCTCATATGTGGTATCCCAAGGTAGAATTTTCAATTAAATGTCATCTTACAATCTAAAACTAACAATAAGAGAGCAGATCAATTGCAATTAAGGAATGCTCCATCTTTTCATCTTTTTCCTTTTATTCTTTCTCATTCAGAGTTGCTAACTGTATTCTAAAATTTTGTAGACCTCAAGAATGCCTACCACCTAATTCTGATGATATTGAATTCACCAGTGAAAATTCTAAAGATATTTGGAAAACATCAGAACTTTTATATTTGTGGTTAAATTAGGACTGGCAGTAAATGCAGCTCCATGACCAAGCAACAGGAAGTGTCCCATATTCTCTAGCTCTTAAATCTCTCATTGTCCTGGAGAAGTGGGAAAGGTGAAAAATATTAGAAAAACTGCTTTTACTGTCAAATGTCTTGGTAAATAAAATAACTGCAGACCATAAGAGAAAGTCAATCTCATTTTTATTAGTTCATTTTAGTTATACATAATATTGGGGTTCATTTTGACAATGATATAGGCATTGAATAAAATTTACTCCAACTCAGTACTTCCCTTCTCCCTCTTTTCCTCCCTACCCCTGATCCCTTTCCTCTACTCTACTGATATTTTCATCTATTTATTTATAGTTTTTTTTAAATTAGTGCATTATAAATATACATAAAGGTGAAATTCAATGTAGTATATTCATATATACATAGGAAAGTTTGGTTAGATTCATTCCACAGTCCTTCTCTGTTCCTGATCCTCCTCCCTCCTCCTAAATACCCCTCCTTTTTTCCACTGATCTCACTTCTATTTTCATGGGATCTCACCACCTTTTTCTTTTATTTGTCTTTTTCCTTATTTTGGTTTAGCATTCACATATGAGAAAAAAAAAACATTTGACACTTGACTTTAAACTGATGTGAAAGAAAAGTAATTAGTAGGAATAACTGAAAAATAGAAAAGATTAATAAAAAATTAATCCTCATAAAAGGATTAATTTCCCAGGGAGGGCTGCAACTTTGTGATTTCCAAGGGAGCATGTCAGAACAAGGGAATAATACTCCCAGTCATTCTTCTTATCTCACAATGTCCAGTGGCAGGTGGTGGGAGGAACCTCGGGACTTCTTATGGACACAGAATAATATTGAACTCTCACTCTTTACGCCATAACATATGAGGTGATTTGATTAGGACTGACCCCACTGTTTCAAATGTTCTATAATTATGTTAGTAGCTTGTGTTAATCAGTTTTGTGAATAAAATACCTGACAAGAACAAAGTTTATTTTTGGATTATGGTTTTATAAATTTCAGTCCTTGGTAGGCTGACTCCATTGCTCTGAGTCCCAGTTGAGACAAGTACAATGGTGGAAGAAGGGTGGAGTGTAGGAAAGCTACTCTGTTCATAGGGCCAGGAAGCAGAAAGACAAAGAGAAGACCAAGGGAAATAGAATATAATTCCCAAAGGCACACCTCCAGTGACCCACCTTCTCCAGCCATGCCACCCCACTATAGTCACCACCCAGTAGAGCAGGCCTGTCAATGTGGGCACAGTGTGCATGCCCATAGTCCTAGCAGCTCAGGAGGCTGAGACAGGAGAATTGCAAGTACAAGACCAGCCTCAGCACTTAGTGAGACCCTAAGCAACTTATCCAGACCCTTCTGAAAACAAGCAATAGAATGGGCTGGTGATATAGCTTAGTTGTAAAGCGCCCCTGAATTCGATCCCTAGTAATGTCTCCCCTCAAAATAGAGTAGCCCTCTCTCACATTATTACTGCATGCAATGGATTAACCCTCTGATTAAGTTGTCACTCTCATAATTTGATCATTTCACCTCCTGCATTAATACATGAGCTTTTGGGGGGCGGGATTCTGAGTGGGATGGGAATAATATTCCTAGGGACTTGCTGACAAAGTCTTGCTAACTATAATATGGACACAAGGAAATGTTTTCTTTTTAGTCAGTTGTCAATAGCTGGAAATTGGTCTTGAAGAAAAAAAAAAAAAAAAAAAACTGAGCTCTGACTGTGTGAATGAACTCAGTAATCACCTTGGCAGAGCTGTTAACAATCTCAGACAAGGCCGATCTATTACAAAGAAAGGGCATCAGTTATCATTGGACTGTTGTTTTCAAAGGGAGACGAGTATATAGCTTAGAAAACAGATGTTCAATAGTGTGAATTGCTATCTCAAACTTAAGTTTTAGGGGGCTTTGGCCATTGTCTTCTAGTGCCCTGGATATCACAGATAAAAAGAAGTTTTTCTTCACTATGGAGCAACTTGCTGGGTTTGAAAAGATAGATGAACAAACTATGTTATACCTACTAAGTATGGATTAACTAGGTAACATGCTAGTGTTGTAAAGTTGTTGCTGTGATATCTGGGATATTATGATGTCCACACATAAAATGCATTCCAGAACTGGCAGGATGATGTCCTTTAGTCAACCATCAGGGTGAGCATGGGAAAAATATATGCTGAAAAAATCACATGATGAGCAAAGACTTTGAAAATTCATTTACAGAATTAAATTCAGACTTATGAAAGTACTAGTGTTCCAAAAGTGAGGAAATATAGTACAATATGAACTGAAGTCATTATTTGATAAGACTTCTTCTGTAAATATCCAGGAAAGAAAGTAAAGTTGGCCCTATGAAATTTACACATTGAATAAAATGCTCATATCAACACACAGAAAAGTTCAGATGAGCTGGATGCACTCTTGCAATCCCAGTGGCTCAGGAGACTAAGGCAGGAGGATTGAGAGTTCAAAGACAGCCTCAGCAAAAGCGAAGAGCTAAGCAACTCAGTGAGACCCTGTCTCTAAATAAAATACCAGTAGGGCTGGGGATGTGGCTCAGTGGTCGAATGCCCCTGAGTTCAATCCTGGTACTAAACAACAACAACAAAAAAAACCCAGAAAACAGAAAAGAAAAAGAAAAGTTCAAATGACTACATTTGATAGAGAAATAAGAGAATATAAAGAGGAAAGGTTTTATTTTATCTATTTTTATTGCTTTGGTTATGGTTTGGATGTGGGGTGCCCCCCAAAAGCTCATGTGTGAGAAATGCAAAAAGTCTGGAAGAGAAATTATTGGGTTAAGGCCTTAACCTAATCAGTGAATTAATCCCCTGATAGGTAGTAACTGAGTGGTAACCGAAGTGGTAGGGCTATTTCTGGAGAAGGTGGGAATGGGGGCATGGCTTGGGGGTATATATTTTGTCACTGGAGAGTGGAATCTCTCTCTCTCTCTGCCTCTTGATCATCATGTGAGCTGCTTCCCTCTGCCATACTCTCCCGCCATGTTGTTCTGCCTGACCTCAAGTCCTGAGAAATGGAGCCTGCCTTCTATGGACTAAGACCTCTAAAATTGTGAGGGCTCAAAACAACTTTTCCTCTTCTAATATTGTGCTTGTTGGTTTTGTAGTCACAGCACCAAAGAAGCTGACTAAAACAGCTTCTTAATCAAATATTATCATAATGCCATTTTCAACTGTTTCTCTTTCCTTGATTCAAATGTGCCCAGACAACTTTAATTCTCAAACATGTAAACCCAATTTAAAAGACAAGGGGAAATCTGCAAATTCTTGGGAACTTTTCAATTCTTGAAAAATTCTCATTGCATTGAACCAAAATGTCTCATTACTTAGAGAACACACGATTTAAATAAAAATTAAAGTTGTAATTTGGATGGTAAGACAATTCATAAAACTAAAAGACATTAAACAAATATGTAATTAGGAAACATGTCCATTATTGATAGTCTATGCTGTATCAGCATTAAACATGCTGCCTCCTCTGGATGCTTCACTTTAACTTCAGCAAATCCTCAGTATTTATAGAAGCCTTTATTATTTTGCAATGTTTTCCTTCATTTTTATGGTAAAACATTAAACTTCATACTCTATAGTATATCAAACACTCCTCTTCAGAAACCATAATGAGCCAATAATTTGGCTTTTACAGAGACACTATATAATTTGGATCCAATTATTGCTCAGTGAATTTGAAAATGTGACTATTATTCTATTAAACACTTCCTGTTGTACCTCAAAATATTAAAAAAAAAAAAAGTAAAACTTATGCATGTGAACTCCCCAATTGTATTCACAATGCATTTTCTCCTGCACATTACCATGGATATTGCCATAATGAATTTGTTATTGCACAAACATAAGGGCTCTTATCTTTGTTTTCTACTTATAGTTTATCCATAAACAGCTTACCCACTCAGATTTAAGTATCAATTAAATTTAATGAGTCTCACAACCACATCCACATCCTAAACTTTTCACTGTCTTTTTGAATTTGAAACTTCATCTTTGCCTGTGTTAAATCCTCGCCAACGTGTCAAATGAATGATTTAGAACTTTATGTGGCTATCTATCTTGGTCCATTTTCCATTGCCATAGAAAATATCTGCAGTTGAGTTGTGTAAAATGTGAAGACATGTATCTACCTCACAGTGTTGGTTGATAAAGATCCAACCAGCACGTTCCTACTTGTCCAGTGGTACCCCGGGCTGCATCACATGGTGTTGTTTGATATCCTGGTAGAAGCACAGGCCAAACGAAGAAATTATACAGTAAGACAGACATCCTTACAGCAGGCAGAGACTAGCATTGCTCTTTCACAGCATCTTCTTTCATTGAAAATAATGAGTCACACAAGAAAGGTGTCAATACCTTTTGAGTGCAGCATCCCTAGTGACCTAATTCCACTGCACGAAGCACTACTTTTAAAAGTTCAATGCATGTAAGCATTGTCATAAGCAACACCATGCTTCCAATATAGGAACTTTCATGGGGCACAATGAAAGCATATCCAAACCATAAAACTGCCCAAATTAGAATTCTGTTTTCTCTGAGCCACCCACTATTTGCCCCTGCACATTTCCTTTTCTAACACATTCCATGGTCATAAGCTGCACTTCACCTTGAAGATTACTATTTCATGTATGATTCAATTTGAATGAACTTCCCATAATACATAAATATACATGTTTGCATAAAACAGGCTAATGATTGCCAATGGCTGAGACAGGGGTTACTAAGGCTGAAAGATTTCTTTGTAGGGTGATGAAAACGTCTTGAAATTACAGGTGATGGTTTCATAGCACTGAAAATGTGCTAAATTACACAGAACTGTGCCTTCAAAAAATGGTTAATATTCTGTTAGTAATACTAAAAACACAAAGTGTTCAAACATGAGACTTTGATGCTCTTCATTTGATTCTCTTTCTCTTATACAATCTTGAAATTTCATGGTACTGCATAAAAAGAATACATCTGAAATGTTTACATGAAGGGTAAATAAGTAAATCAGTTGCTCAGGAATTTACATTATCTAAACCTTTGACTTCTTATCAATGACACTGAAGAGTAAAGATAAAGAAGTGATCAATGCTATATTCTAAGGATAAATTATTTTGAAATTGTATTTTGTATTCTGCAAGTTATGAATTCAATGAGGGAATACAATAAAGATAATGTACATATATACATAGTTTATCTCTCATGTCATTTCTAAATCCACAATTGAAAAGTTGAAATCATATTAGACTTTTGAATTATTGAGACTTTCTGTGGAGTCTGTCATTGGTCAGTTTGTCATGATAGAAGGACAACTCATTTTTTTTAAATGTGGAAAGTATTGACAGCTCAATTAGGAAGCAAAGCGGGGGTGACATTATTTTAATAACTGGTAGATATTAATAGAATACTATGCTCTTATAGATTTGAATATTTTCACATGTCATTTAAGTTACCATTTTATTGAAAATTCTTGCTAATAAATGAAATATATCTCCTGCAACTGTCCTACTACATACCAAATTATAAATGATGATGATTAAATAATCATAAAATATTATTTAATGTATATTTTAAATATCTCCACAGACATTAATAAATTAATTATTTAAAAAATTAGTTTAATTCACAATAGCTAAACTATGGAACCAAACTAGGTGTTCTTCAACAGATGAATGGATAAAGAAAATGTGGTATATATACAATGGAATATTACTCAGCTTTAAAGAAGAATGAAGTTATGGTATTTGCTGGTAAATGCATGGAGTTAGAGAATATCATGCTGAGCCAAATAAGCCAATCCCAAAAAAATCAAAGGCAAAACCATTAGCATCTCTGATATGCAGATACTAATTCACAATAAGGGGAGGGCCTCTAGGGAAGAATAGTTACTTTAAGTTAGCTAGAGGGGAGTGAAGGAAGGGGAAGAGTGGGAAGGATAGTAGAGTAAAACAGACATTATTACCTCATGTACATATATGACTGCATGACCAATGTGATCCCACAATATGTACAACCAGAAAAATGAGAAATTAGAATCCATTTATGTATGATTTATCAAAATGCACAAATACATTCATGTATAACTAATTAGAATGACTAAAAATTAATAAATTTAAAAATTTTTAAAAAATTAAAAGTTTTCAGTGGAACAGTAATACTCTACAAATTTGAAAATCTGGGCATCATGAGCTTTATCTCTATGTGGTATGTTTCTTTACTATTACTGATAGTAAAATAGAATACCTAAATCATATCATAAAGCTACCTTAATCTTAGGTAAAGGAAAAGTTGTAAAAATACCCAATCAAAAATGTACAAATATTTGACTGATGATTTATGCTCTGATATCTTAATTTCAATTTTTGCTCAGGAGATTCCTTATCTTCCTCTTCGCCTCCTTTCCCTCTTCTAAAGTTGATTACCAACTTCTCAGGCCAACAATAATTAACAATGACTATTATTCATTAATTTTATCACTTTATGTTCTTTTTTAATTAGCAATTAAAGCTGTATATATTTGCAGTACACAAGATATTATATTGGTAATTGCACATACTGATGAATAACCAAATCGAACTGGTTAACATATCTCTTTTCTCATTTACTCTTTTTCTGGGGGGGCAAAAGCATTTCAAATCAAATCTTTTAGCCATTTTCGAGTGTAGAACATTGTCATCAACTGTACTCACCATATCATACAACGTATCTTTTGAACCTATTCCTTTTAATAAAAATGTATGTCTTTCACCAACAACTTTCAGTTGTTAATGTATTTTAAAATATACAGTATCAATGTTGCTGCAGCCTGAGCATCATTTGGGATCTTCTATCCACCTGAAATTCTGCATGAAACTATATAGATCTTTTTATATCTCTCACTGAGTTGCAAAATCTTTTAGATGCTCTGAATAATTAGTAAGCCTTTGTCCTATTGCTTTTACTCTTCTTCTCTGGCTTGTTTTCCAGGCCATTCTAGGCAACATCTTTTATTTTTAAAAAGTAAATAAAAATTTTAAAAGATATCAATCTAATTAAATTTCTACTCCAAACATCTAACATACTGACTACAAAATCCTCATACAATGTCTTGTGTTGAAGGAGATTTTCTTTATTATAGAAACTCTAGCCTGGAGTCACTTTTACCACTCCTCAGATTTAGCACTCCATGTTTATTACAGTGAAGTCCATTCCACTACCAAATGTCAGCATTCTCTTGCCAACTCCCACTGACCCGTCCTCACATGACCTACAATCTTCTGTCACTGGTGGCCTCCTCAACCTCTGCATTCTGTTGTGCTTCTCTCCAATAAAATGACAATGATGTTCCTCATCTTCACAGTCTTTTGTTAGCTTCAATCCTGCACATCTCCTCAATGTCCCACATTAATCAGTTTATGAAAATGATTTTCCAAAGGAAAGAAGGTATAAATTATTATTATTTGCCAAAAAATACTGTGGTACAGATAATTACTGAACTATATGTGATAAGAACTTATTAAAGCACACTAAAATCCATCATTCAATACTGGTGATAATGTATTTTTCATTCTGTAGAATCAGGTCTTTGTCTTTGTAGAGAAATAGAGTATGTTTAGCCTAGAGGAAAATGTAAAAGAACTACAGAGTGACACTGTAAAAAAGTAATTTACAATCCAAGAAGGCGGACTAGAGGGAAGCTGCATTCCTTGCCACTCCATGACTTGGGATTCAAGTAGAGGAAATACTGTTTCTTTGTGAGGCAGTCATCACTGCACACCAATCCCCTATGGCTTACCTCACATTCATTCACTGTCATTGCCAGCCATCTGCTAGCATATTGTCTGCTTTTTTTGTTGTTGTTGTTAAAATATTTTTAGTTGTAGATGGACACAGGAGCTTTTTCCTATTTATTTATTTTTATGTGGTGCTGAGAATCAAACCTAGTGTCTCAATATGTTAGGCAACTCCTTTACCACTGAGTCAACACCTGAGCCCTTGCCTGCCTTTTCAGTGCAGATGGCTCACTAACTGCCAACTATCATCCTCCATTGGCTGGTTTGCTTGCCTCTTGCCTGTTCATCATCCTCCTTTCACCTACCCATCACCCACCATCTGATGCCCACTTGTTGATTATCTTCTGTTAGCCTGCAGAATGTCCACAGACTGCCATTGGATCACCTGCTGCCTGATGTTGCCTGAAAGTACATTGTCACAATACCTACAGGTTTGGTTACATGCAGCTGCCATCATCTTGGGACACCAGTTGGGGCTTGTAGGTTTGCTGCCACCATCTTGGGGTGCAGCCACCTTGGTCTGTGGACACAGATGAGGGCCTGGAGATATATTAGGGTACCTGAAGGTCTGGTTGCACCTGGTATCATTTTGCTTGGTGTGGTAGTGGCTGCCATCTGACTGCCTCTCTGTAGGCTTACTCCTTTTACGAGTGCATCCCTGGTGGTCTCTCTGCAAGCTGAAAAGGCATTGCGATCTTGGGACTGCAGCAAGGCAGGGCCTGGGGAAACTTAAACCCAGGTCCATCAGATTGCAGCTGGGTTTGAGTGGCCAGTCTGGGTCTGGAAAGCTTGTGAAAAGCCAGAGACTAGGGGCAGTACTCTGAGATGGGGAGCACAGGTTGAAAAAACTGCAGAAAATTGAACTCTCTGCAGCTCAGTGAGTCCTGAAGTGTGTAGAGAATGAAGGGACCAGCTACAACATTTGGGAAGATTGGAAGAGGGTGTGAGGACACCTTGCTATTGGCTCACTCACCCAACTGGTTCTGCACCCATTGGAACTAACATCATACTCCAGACAACCCCATCTATCCATGGAGAAGGGAAGCTGAGGAAATTTTAGAAAGCCAACAGAAGCAATCATTCAATTTTTCATTGAGACATTCCTTTTTTTTTCTGCCCTCTTGCCCTCTTTCCCAGCACTACCATCTTTGAATTCAAATATTTTTCACAAATCAATTTCTTGATGAAGGAGATATCTGAATAGTATATTATAGTTATGCTCTGTATTCTTATATTTTTACTTTTTAAAAAAAAAATCTGTGTATATTTTTTTCTCTCACCTATCTGTCTCCCTGGATTCTCTTTCTCACTTCTCTCATACTAACAGCCAACCTCTATTAATTCCTCCCTCACTCATACTACACATTTTTACTTATATCTTCTCTCCCTCTCCCTGATAAACATCACATCTTACACTACTTCTGTTCCCTCATTGTCCATCATTTGAAATTATAAATCCTTTAAGCAAAACTACTGTTTATATTGTAGACAATAATTGAACACTTGATTTTTACTCATTGTGATGAAACTGTACATGCCTTAAAAGGAGCCATTTGGTTTAAGGTGGGCATATTGTTTGCATTGGGTGCTGTTAATACTTGTCTCCTCCTTAAGGTGAGGTACTGGAAGCCTTTAGAGACACTATAAGATTATAGGGTAGAAACTGTACTGTTTCAGATCCATACCAGTAGATGAAAAGACATATAAACAACATGAAAAGACAAGGATACAAAGCACCTCAAACAAACCAACATGTTCCAACAATAGAATATGTATACAACACAGTAGAAGAAATGTCAGAGAAGTAGTTTAGAAAATAAATAGTTAGATTGATCATCGAAATAAAGGATGGTATCAGGAAGAAAATAACAGAAGTGAAAGATCACTTCAATAAAGACACAAAGATTATAAAAAAGAATAAAGCAGATATCCTTACAATGAAGGAAACAATAAACCAATTAAAAATTCAATGGAAATATCACCAATAGATTAGACCACTTAGAATACAGAACTTCAGACAATGAAGAGAAAATACATACTCTTGAAATTAAAGTCAACTGCAGAAAGAAGATGGTAAGAAACCATGAACAGATTCTTCAAGAAATATGGGATAGAATGAACAGACCAAATTTAAGATTTATTGGAATAGATGAAGGCATAGAGTTACAAACCAAAGGAATGCACAATCTTTTCAACAATATAATATTAGAAAACTTCCCAAATCAAAAGAATGAAATGGAAAATCAACTACAAGAGGCTTATGAGACCTTAAGTATACAAAATTAAAGCAGACTCACACCAAGGCACATTATACTGAGAATGGCTAATATACAGAATAAGGATAGAGTTTTAAAGGCTGCAAGAGAAAAAAATCAAATCACATATAGGGGGAAAGAAGTTCAGATTTCAGTTGATAGCTCAGCCCTTCAATGCCAGGAGGTCCTAAAATAACATATATCAAGCTCTGGGAGAAAATGGATGACAATCAAGAATTTTATATCCAGTAAAATAAAACTTCAGATTTGAAGATGAAATAAAAACTGTCTAAGATAAACAAAAGTTGAAATAATTCAAAACTAGAAAGGCTGTACTACAGAACATTGTCAGCAAAGTATTCCATGAAGAGGAAATGGAAAAAAAAAAAACAGATGAAAACAAGCAAAGGGAGGAATTACACTAAAGGAAAGGTCAATCAAAGGAGAAACTAAGTCAAGTTACAAACAGAAAATAAGGGGCGGGAGTTGTAGCTCAGTGATAGAGCACTTGTCTACCATGCCTGAGGCACTGGGTTTGATCCTCAGCACCACATATAAGGAAATAAAATAAAGGTCCATTGACAACTAAAAAAATAATTAAATAAATAAAAAAAAAATCATGAAATAAACCAAAATGACCAGGAATACAAATTATACCTCAAAAATAACCTTGAATGTTAATGGACTAAATTCATCAATCAAAAAACACAGACTGGCAGACTGGATTTTAAGAAAAGAACAAACAATATGCTGTCTTCAAGAGACTCACTTCCTAGAACAAGACATCCACAGACTGAAGGTGAAAGTTTGGGAAAAAAATCCTAACACTCACATGGACTGTGGAAATAAGAAGGGGTTTCCAACCTCATATCAGACAAAATGGACTTCAAAGCAAAGTTAGTTGGAAGGGATAAACAAGGACATTTCATACTGCTTAAGGGAATCGTACATCAACAAGACATAACAATCATAAATATATGTACCCCAAACAATGGAGCATCTATATGCATCAAACAAACCCTTCTCAATTTTAAGAATCAAATAGAGAACAACACAATAATACTGGGTGACTTTAATACACCTTTCTCACCACTGGATAGTTCTTCCAAATTAAAACTAAACAAAGAAACTATGGAATTAAATAACACAATGAATGATTTAGACTAAAAGTACATATATAGAGTATTTCATCCATCATTGAGCAAATATACTTTCTTTTTAACAGCACCTCGATCCTTCTGTGAAATAGACGATGTTACACAACAAAGAAACTCTCAGCAAATACAAAAAAAAATAGAAATATTAACCTGCATTCTATAAAGTCATAACAGAATGAAACTAGAAATCAAGAAAAGAGGTGAAAGACCTCTACAAGGAAAACTAAAGAACATTAAAGAAAGAAATTGTAGACTTTAGAAGATGTAAAGATCTCCCACACTCTTGGATGGACAGAATTAACAACGTCAAAATGGCCATACAACTAAAAAGTGTTATACAGATTCAAGCAATTCCTATTAAAATCCCAATGACAACCTTCATGGAAGTATAAAAAGCAATCATGAAAAAATAAGAGACCCAGAATAGCCAAGGCAATTCTTAGCAAGAAGAGTGAAACAGGAGGCATCACAATACCAGAACTTAAACTAAATTACACAGAGCCACAGTCATGAAAACAACATGGGACTAGCACCAAAACAGAGAGAGACCAGTGGTCAATAAATGGGCTAAGGAACTGAATAGAAGGAATAGAAGGTACAGAGACAAACCCACCTAAATACAGTTTGCTCATACTACACAAAGTTCCTAAAACACACATTGGAGAAAAGATAGCCTCTTCAAGAAATGGTGCTGAGACAGCTGAAATCCATATGCAGCAAAATGAAATTAAACCTCTATCTTTCACCTTGCACAAAAATCAACTCAAAGTGGATCAAAACTTAGACACTAAAACAGAGACCCTGTGCCTAATAAAAGATAAACTAGGTTCAAATCTTAATTGTGTAGTTTAGGATCTGATTTCCTTAACGAGCCTCCTGAAGCACAGGAAGTAAAATTAAGAATTAATAAATGGGATGGATTCAAACTAAAAAGCTTCTTTTCAGCAAAAGAAATAATCAATAATGTGAAGAGAGAGCCTACAGAATGGGAGAAAATCTTTACCACATGCACCTCAGAGACAGCACTAATCTCTAGGGTATATAAAGAACTCAAAAAACTTAACACCAAAGAAACAAACAATCCAGTCAATAAATGGGCTAAGGAACTGAACAGACACTTCACAGAAGAGAAATACAATCGATAAATAAACTTACGAAAAAATGTGTATCATTTCTTTCAATTAGAGAGATGCAAATCAAAACTACACTGAGATTCCATCTCACTCCAGTCCTAATGGCAATTATCAAGAATACTAGTAGCAATAATAAGTGTTGGTGAGGATGTGGGGAAAAAGGTAAACTTATACATACATGGTTGGTGTGACTGAAGATTGGTGCAACCATTATGGAAAGCAGTATGGAGATTCCTTAGAAAACTTATTCAATGGAACCATCGTTTGACCCAGCTATCCCACTTCAAAGACTTAAAATCAGCATGCTATATTGACTCACCCACGTCAATGTTTATAGCAGCTCAATGCACAAGAGCTAAACTATGGAACCAACATGGATGTCCTTGAACAGATAAATGGATATATAAAATGTGGATAATATACATAATGGAATACTACTCAGCCTGAAAGAGGAATAAAATTATGGCCTTTGCAGGTAAATGGATGGAACTAGAGAATATCATGCTAAGTGAAATAAACCAATCCCAATCCCAATAAAACAAAGGATGCATGTTTTCTCTGATAAGCAGATGCTGATCCATAGTGGGGGGCGAGGAGGGGAGGAATGAAGGAACATTGGACAATGAATAGGGGGCAAAAAGAGGGGTGGGGCTGTGGGGATAGGAAGGATAGTAGAATGAGACAGACATTATTACCTGTACACACATATGATTACACTATTGGTGTGACTCAGCACCATGTACAGCCAGAGGAATGAGAAGTTGAGCTCCATTTGTATACAATGTTTCAAAATGTATTCTACTGTGACTTATAACCAATTAGAGCAAATAAAACAATTTAAAAAGAGAATATATTTGAAAAAATTCACATTTTTCTGAGATATCAGTGAGTCAAGCTTATAGTGCTAGTTCCATTTTACAATACTCCACTGGAGTAATTTTAAGTTGATTTTGGATAAACTAATTATATTTTAGATTCTCTCAAAGTATACAGAGAAATAAGCTGCATAGTAAAGTTATTGAAAGCCAGTGCTATCTCCTGAGCTTGAGGATGTTTACCGTTCATTGCTGATATTTGAGCGCATAGGGAACAAATTTAGAGACTGCTAAAATGTTGCCAAATTAAGCACCAAATAAAGAAATAAACGAAGAGCTAACATTGGCCATGTCCCAAAAGATTCTGAAATAGAGAAAATAGAGAGCTTTCCTTTCAGCATCTTGCATTGCTCTTCCTACAAAAATGGGTTCAGATTCACCCTGGTCTTTATCATGTGTCCCATGAATGTCAGTGCACAGAGTAAATATCTTTGATATTCTTTGAAATATGATGGAATCATTTCAATACCCATCCAGAGATTGAGTAACTGAATGAACACTAATTGAATAACAAAATAAGGAGGTGGAAATATATCTTATTGGACCTTAAAGATTAATAGAAAGAAGTAACACTGATTCACAGTTTTAAAACCATGGTGAATAAATCTTTGTATGATCTTAGAAAAGACAATAACCTACTTAAATATCTTGAAGAACTTTACTGATTATATGCAAGCCCCATGCAGAATTGATATTATAATCTTCCATCTCACGTTAAATGTCATCAAGAAGTTCTGACTAGTCTTTTCACAGGCTTGGTAATAGAACTATTATGTTATTTTATGTTTCAGGTTTTGCTCAGGAAAGAGTCTCTTATCTTTATAAAACTTCTGTTCAATTTACAGCAAGCTTCTCTTATGACTAATACCCACTCCCCCACACACACAAGTTATAGAAGTTAGGAAACAAGAAATATTTTTCAATTCTGTATTTGAAAGAAGATTTCTGAGAGCACCAAAGGAAGTAGTTTTCCTACTCTCTAGGAATTTGGTGCACTGAATCACTGTGTCCTTCCTCAATAAATACATAGGTATGAACATCATAAACTACAAAGGGTGTGTTATTTTCTCTGGGTTCATCTCTCTCTATTACAGAAAAAACAAAAAGTATGTTGATTGATTAGTGGAAGTATTTTATTTTCATGGATCAATTTTTCTATGTTGCTATATTTAAGAACTTATATGTATTTATTTTAATTTGTTTTCTAAATTAATTTTGTGGTTTTTGTTTTTGCTTTCTTTTGAATTTTGGTAAAAGATAAGAAATCTTCTGATTCAGCAAAACTCCAAACACTTGCTACTCTGCTAGAATCTTCAGTTACTAACTTTTATTCTCAGTGGTCCATTGATTATACAGAGACAGGCAGTGAAGAAATTCATCAGTGAGAATAATTAATTTCAGCATTTTTACCCAAGATATTTTCTTGAACTCATTAAATCTCATCATCCCAGGTGTTGGACACATATAACAACTTAAATCCAGCAACAAACATACCACTTAGGATATTTTTTTGCAAGGAATATTATGATTTTAGAGTTCATTCTTTTGTGAAAGGAATAGGTAAATGAGTTTTTAAAAATAAAATATGTCAATATATATGAAAATATGTAAAAATCACATAACTTCTAGATTATGATTTTGATGTACCCATGTCTATTTCATTGAAATGTTCACAGAATTCAAAACGTGGGACTCAATGGGCTAAATGAAAGAGTTAAAATTTCTCAATCAAAAAATGGAATATTAGTTTATTAAATTGCTCAGGTACCATTGGACACTGCCTTTTAACTGCCCAGAGACTGTGGAACAGTCTTCCTATTTTATCATTGAAATTTTAAAATTGCCGTTTAACACTTGGTGATACATTTGTGAGTTCTGTGAATAGGAAATAATTGGAAAACTCAATACTACATCAATTATTTTAGCCTAATTGTTTAAACACTTCCAGAATTGTTTCAGATGATGAACAAACAGCTCTAGCATAAGATTAACTTTGTTCACTTTTTCCAAGTTGTTCCTAAAACTGATCCATAGGCAATAAAACCCCAGCAACAAAAAAATTAAAGACTCAAAATAGATTCTATGACATTATAGAAAGCAGGCAAAACCACTTCATATTTCTATGAGAGTTTAACATGTTAAATAACTGTATAAATATGCTTGGCATTTTAAAATCTATACCATGTGAAATACTACTACTTTTGCAAATTAAATTGGGTGCTATAAACCTGCACATTCTAATCAACCTGAGTTCCTATTCAGACCTGGGCACTCATTTCCCAGCTCGCCAATGAGGTTCTCTTCCATCTTTGATGCCAGCTTACCTAGATTTACAGCCTTAATCTGGGACTCCCCACATACAATATAGCCATCTGCCTCACTTTGAGAAATAATTCCACCCAAAGATCACCAGGGAACTGACTTCTGTCATTATGTAACAGTTCAAATGTTCTTTCTGTCCAACTTGAATAAGTCCTTCATTGCCCAGTTGGTCTTGCTCAAGGACCAAGTGATAAGCTTTCCCCATGGAAAGGCTGCCTCAAGATTGCTCTCTTCAGAAACAGCATATGATGCAATCCATGTTCAAACTGCTCCTCTAAACACATGTTGCACAATTTCCTCTAATTATCTATACAAGAATAACTTTTTCTTTCTGCATATTTTATCTATAGCTGTCACGTCTTTGTATTTTTCTTTTTTTCCTACAGTAAAGGAGAGGTCTCTACTAGGTTTCTTCAGTTTTTCTCTTCATGATCTTGAGAGATTTCCTCACAATTTAGCTGCACACTTGTTCACTGCAAAGGATCTTTGCTTAAGCTTTGCAGTGTTGCATTTTCTGATTGTCCTATTAGCCTCTGCTTATTCCTGCTTTCAGGACTCATCTAGGAATTTCTAGGCCTTTTTTAAATTATCAAACATGCATTCTTCAGCTATCAGCTCCTTGGTCCTCTTAGCTGTCTTGGTTCTTCTTTTCTTGTCTTCTCTCTTCTCTTCTCTTCTTACACTTGTTTCTCTCTCAACTTAATTCCCACCTCTGTCATCACCCCCTATATTTACCTGCACAAGTACCTCTTAAGCAGTAGCCAGGCTCATGAGAGTCAAAACCAGGTATCTAGTGGACTTCTGCTTATTCTCCTCCAAGAGAATTTAAAATTCTATCAGGTTATAGTAATTTTAAGTTCATGTCATGGGAAAAGTTATTTAATTGCTTGAATTTTTTGCTTCCTTAGAAAGAATACTTATGAAAACATTCATTCATCAGGTATTAAAATGTATTCTTGGAACTTTGCTAAGAACTAAGTATATAGCAATGACCACACAAATCATCATGCTTTCCCAATGGGCTGTTCTGGTGGTGAGAAGCAGAGAAAGATTCTCATACTGTCTTATTTTAAATTACACTCATTTCTTTAAAAGTGTTTTTTTTGGGGGGGGGGGACTTCTCATAGCCCTTTGTGAATTTATTTAACAAAAATTATAGACCCTAACAGATGCCACTGAACATACAATATATTTTCTGAGATAGAAAATTAATAAAATTCACATTTTCATGGGATGCTAAATAGCTAAACCAAGGAAATACAAGATTATATTATGAGATAATATGTTCTTACATATTCTCTTATATATTTTAACACAATAAACTGAGAAAAACTTTTAGAATTGGTGAGGTTATATATGAGGTTAACTTTGAAAAATGGCATTATGGTTTGTATCTTTAATATCTCCTGAAAGCTCATGGGTTAAAGCCTGGTTCCTAATGCACCAAGTTTCAGAGGTGGAGCTTTTAGGCAATGATCAGAATTTTCATCTCATCAGTTAATTAACCCATTCAATGGGTCAATAATTTGAAAGGATTACTGGATGGTAGCTGAAGGTGTGTGAGGAATGACTGGGGAAAGTAGGTCCCTGGGGCCATGCCCTTGGACACTGTATGGTGCCTCTGGCTCCTCACTTTCTCTCTTTTGCTGTTTCCAGGTTGCCATGAGATGAGAAGTTTTCCTCTTCCACCCACTTTCGCCAAGATGATCATCTTCAACTTGGGTCCAGAGCAATGGAGTTGGCCAACTATGGACTGAGATCACTTGAACTGTGAGCCCAAAATAAACTTTTCACCCTCTAAGTTATTCTTGTCAGATATTTTGTATACTGTGATGAAGAGTTGACTAATGAAAAATGAATAGGAATTATTTTATTTAAAAATTTTTTTTTAGTTGTCAATGGATCTTTTATTTTATTTACTTATATGTAGTGCTGAGTATTGAACCCAGGGCCTTACACATGCCAGACAAGTGCTCTACAACTGAGCCACAACTCCAGCCCAGGAATTATTTTAAATAGATGGAAAACTAATACATGGGAAATGATTCAGGACACTTAACAGAGAACACATCACTTATAAAATACTTGGTGGTATACCAAGCTTGATAGGACATTAATATGTATATCAAAAAGTTGATGGCCTTATCTCTGGCATGTGGAGTGTCTTGAATTTACTGAGGAAGATGAGGCCATATCTGAATAGGTTTTTATGTCATGCAAAATAGAATAGAAATATTAATTTTTTCCTTAACATAAAAGCTACATGCAAATATAAAAATTTAAGAAACTCTTTTACATACATGTCAATTATGTAAGAAATTACATAATTTATACATGTTTTGAAACATCATATGGTGACCCACAAATATATGTATATTTTTGTGTTAATAAAAATAAAATTAAAAATTAAAAAATTCTATCTAACAAACCTATAAAGCAATAGCATGGCTTGTTTTCACTGAACTGAAATACACAGTCTGATATATCATTCAATATGCATATATTGAAAGCATGCAACTGCTAGTTGATATTATTTTCCATCCTAAAACTTTAAAAAGTGTTCTGAACTTTTCTCTTTTTTTAATAAAACTAATTTCTCTCGTAGTTTAAAATATTGTTTGAACAGTTCCATATATTCATGCTTTACAGTGAAGGAATTATTCATTCTTTTAGTAATCTTTAGTAATTGGAAAATCGGGTCCTTCCTATGCTGTTCTTACTAGTTACTATTTTGAATATTATAATGTACATTTTGTACGTGTATCTGTAATATTCTTAGGAATATATCTTGTGGATAAATTTCTAGTGGAAGAATTGCTGCACTAAGTGTTAACTACTTCTGGTATTGTTTCAGTTCTTGGATACACAGCTAAAATGCATCAAAATTCTCTGCCAAGTATCAGACTTGTTCATTTTTACAAGATGAGTTGAAGAAGAGCTAAATTTTATTATTGCTAAATGTTATTATGATTATGAGTGAAGACAAATTCTGGTTCATGTTAATTGACCAGAAACTGATGGTGATCATTTCAAATATTTGAAAAATTAGTCTGGTAAATTAAACCCTGCAAAAAGAGAGAAACTGGTGCTCATCTAAATGTTTTTTAAAATTAGTTCTTGCCTGTCTAAATATGTTCTTGTTCTTCATGCCATAGGCTCTTTGATTCTTATGAACATTCATTTTATAAATCTGGAATGTCCTAATACGGGGCTTGGTGCTAACAGAAGCTCAACTCATAGTTGCAGAGTTTAATTGGACTGAAATTGATACTTCAAAAAATGTATATCCCCTGATATGCATACTCATTATTTTATTTATTTTTTTCCTTTTTATTGCTACTGACATTAAGAATCCTAGACTTTCATTTTTCTTGTTTTCTGTGGATTTGATTGTTGGTTAAATACTGAAATTGTGTTGGCTGAAAAGCAAATTTTTCAAAGTAATTCATACTATTTTCAAAACTTCTTCAAGTACTTAGAAATTTCAAATGACACTTTTTCAATTTTTTAATTGCATTGAATTTTAAAAATACTAATAAATCCTGAATTCTAATAATGTAAGACACACCAAATTTCTTTTAATTTCATGAAAATGTCAACAATCTACTAACCATTATTCTTTTTTTCTTTATACATATAGTTTAAGTTATAGCTATTGATTGGCCTTATAGTACTTTCTGATCAATTGGTTTTCTCATTGACTATATAAAGAAATGACAGGATACATATTGTTTTACAGCAAGCAATAATCTTAATAGATTTATTTACAGTTTTTCTAGTAACTTACATAACCTGAAATTTAAAAACAGTCTTACTCTGTCTGAATGTATCCACACACATAATACATGTTATCCTATGTACTGTAAACATTTTTTTTCAAGGGAGTTTTGCTTAGATATTCATGATCAAGCTGCATTGCTCCAGTCACATTGTACTTGTCAGGTTTATTAGGCTAAAGGAAGCATAGAAAATAATCATTGCAATATTTTCCAAAGAAGCAGGGCAGAATAATTCAGTACCTCCTGAAATTTATGCATTAATAATCAGAACTTTCATTTCTCTGCCTTCACTGAATTTTCTTTCCAGATATTTACAAAAGCTGGGCCCTATTTATTTGAAGAAAGAAAAGAACTCATTTTGCAACGTTGATCTTGGCCTGCACACCTGTATAAATATAAATAAGATGATTTTTCTTATGAGTCTTGCAAGTCCTAAAGTGATTCAAGTGCCCAGTGTAAATACAATAAGGATGGTCCTGGGATGCTCACATACAATTCAAATTGAATACCAACATGAACTTTCATTTCCTCTAAATTTTCTGATGCATAGAGGGGGAAAGAATGTTAGCAGTAAAGCCGCTAGGAATGCTCCTGCCACAGAAGAGGCCATTCTTATCACAATTCACACGTTTCAGCTAACTTTTATCCTATGAAGTTCCTTTTGACATAAATGCAAACTCTGCTTCTTTTCAGCTTTATGGGAAACTAAAATGAGAGCCTCTATTTCTAGCCTTGACCAGAAAGTCAGAATAGAATGTGTACTCTATTATTCCAGCATTATTCACCATGAAAATGGTCAAGATGAAGCACACATTAGCAGGAGTGAAATGACATGAGAGAAAATTAGGATTCACTCATTGGTCATAATATATCTCCTAGAATACAAACGAAGGTTATAGCCTTGAACACATCATTTTCAAGAGGCAATTTTTACACTCTGGAGAGTGCTAACTATAGTGATGTATTTTCATTCTATTTCATTCTAACTTTAGAGAATTGCATGTTCAGTAGGACCAGCTTTAAATCATAATATCCGTTTTGCTCTTGATGTACAAAATTCATTAAATATAAAACCTATAGTCAAAAAGAAGAGAATTTAGAGTGAATCATTATCTTGCAACACATTATTTGTATATGTTCCTAAAGTGGACTACATGGATAGAAAATACTTTGGCAATAAGATTTACTTTACAATATTTTCTTGTGAAGTTTAATCTCCTTACAATGAAATCTGTTCTTATTGCTCTAAGAAGTGTGTGTGTGTGTGTGTGTATGTGTAACATTCCTGCACTATGCTAAGACTTTGGGAATATAAAGGGACTCAATTTTTATTTTGACAGACTGCACACAAGTGTATACATGCTCAAACTCATTCAAAGAGAACTGAGATGATAAAACATCAAAAAAATATAAATATATAGTAACAGAGCACAGATAAAGCAGCAACTATAGACAGCAGGAAAATGCCTCATGAAAAGTGACATCATATATAGACCTTATAAATATGAATATGATTTAATGATTATAAAATGAAATAAATTTATAAGTGAACTGGAGGTGTGGAAATTAAATAGGGCATGAGTATGCTGTCAATGGTGGATGGTTTATGATTAAGACTATCTAAAGAATAGGCTGGGGATATAGCTCAGTGGGTAGAGTGTTTGCCTTGCAAGCACAAAGCCCTGAGTTCAATCCCTAGCACCACAAAAAACAAACAAACAAACAAAAACTAGTATTTAAAGAATGGTGATACCAACATAATTGGGCATTTTCCCAGTAAGTGTTTAAGAAGGATAACATTGCTATATATCCTTTAGAAGACAGAAGTCTGGAAAGAGTACATGAAACTAATTTGAAAGGTTGAATGGCAAAACAGGAATATTAGGTCCAGCTGAGGTTCTGAGACAGACCTTGAGAAACTGACTGCTTAGAATAATAGGGTTGCCCACTGTGCACAGGATTTTGAAATAAAAATCAGTAGAACCTTATCAATCACTAAAGAGGAACAAAAAGAGGAAACATCAATAATAAGCTAAAGGGAATCTTCTTCCTGCATACTTTTCTCTACTGGATGTTTTTCAGTGTTTTAGGAAAAATATTGAAGGAATTCTTATTAGGACTCAAAATATATAGGCAATCACTGAAAACATTCTGCAGGTCCTGCATTTAATATGCAAGTAGAAGAAACAAAGGAATTGGAAGTGTGAGTCTCTTAAGAGAAACTTAGGATTGCTAAGTCTCTTAGGATTGCTAAGTGGAACCAGGTAATTGTAAACTCAGATTTTTATCCAAATTGGAAGCAATACCTGATCACTGAGACTTTACAATAGATTGCTTCATGTGCTATGGATATACTAGATCTATACTATAACTTCAGGTAACAGATTAAAAATACCAAAAGCTAACCTAAGCTACAGTGGTCTATTTAGTCTTCCAAAGTCTCTGTTCAGTATCTGATTGCATAACTATAGCATTTTCTTTTGTACATTAGCTTGAAATCCCATTTTTATGTTTTATTTTGCCATTCTTCATGACATTTTTCCTTGAAGATTAGCAGTACAAGCTGTATAAACTATGGATGCACAATTGAGACAAAATCAAAATTTATCACAAGTATATAAAATTATGGAATATTATTCATGTATTTCAATCTCTTCTATAGCCAAAGTTTTTCAAGTGATTCTAATGAGAAGAAATTGCTCTGGATGAATCTGTCTCTCTTGCCTAATAAGTTTTAAGGAGTATGTGTTAAAGACTACGTCTTTAAATGAATTTTCTTTCTTTATATGTTGACATTTCATGTTCTGTTCTTATATGAAGAAGAAACTTTGTGTAAAGAATTTTTACATTTTAAAATGCATAAAAGTATCAACAAAAGAATGTGTAATGTTTATGTTATATGATATTGCTTAGTTTTAACTAAATATCTTGTATTCACATTAGGAAAAGGCCATCCCTAGTGAGTAAAGGATGGTTTTCTACTTATTAACATAAATAAATAAATGCACATGATATGTGCCCCCATTCACATTTGCAAAGCTCCAGCAAAACAGTTCAATCAGTTTGGAAGATTTTTGCCTGTTTATTTTTAGCTGTAATATATTTTCTTAATCAGTGCTGTGATTAAAAAAGGAATAAACAACACTGCAGTCTTGCTTTCAAAAGTCAGGATTAAAATCAACATTGAATTAAGTTCTAAGTTCCAGGCACTGAACTGGGTGTGTGGAGTGTTTGCATTTCAGGAATCAACCAGTCTGCATGGATATGATGGGAGCATTTGAATAGGATTCCATAGGAAACAAAATGGTGATATGAGTGTTATTTTATTTTTTCCAACATTACTGAGCTATAAATGACAACTAAAAGTTGCATGTATTTAATATATAAAACATGATGCTTGGAGATATGTATGTGTATATATATAGTAATTATATAGTGTTTCACATATTTGCAATTGTGCATGTGTGTTTACTAAGAACACTTAAGTTCTACTTTCATAGTAACTTTCAAGTACAGAACACGTTATTATTAACTGTACTTACCTTTCTGGACATTTGATATCTAAAACTGAAAGTCTGTGATCTTTGAGCAACATGTCTCAATTTCCTTTATGATCCAGCCCCATATCTGTTTTATGTATGTGAAGCACAGTGGAAGAGTAGAAAGTTCAGAAGGACAAAGGCTGATGAGTAACACTTGATGAGTGCTTTCACTCTTCAATGTCACATGGGTGGAATGAGTTGCCTTGGAAGGAGGAGAAGCCCATCACTGATTTCATAAGCACCTGAGATGATAACAGAAAGAGCACTGCTCTGACTCTAAAACTGACTTTACACGTAAATACAAAAGATGAATAGAAAATGTTTTGTAGGGGCTTTCATATTTCTTAACATAGTAGTGTCTGTCTCAAAATATCAAAGCTCATATTCTGTAAGAGGGACATGTAAGGAACTGATTTATTCCATCATGTATAATAGTTAAAAATCTGAAATTTCTTCCTAATGTAATAGATTATGAATTGGAACTAAATAAATCAAGATATAGGGAGAAGGAACGATTTGGGCTGAGTACATTTGAGATAATTTTAAGTATCACAATATTAGAAGCCTTAGTGTTGCATGAATCCCACTTATTCACCTTGAACTGTGTTTAGTAAAAGGAATCTTGTCGCACCATCTTTCATCTGCACAAAGTAGTTGTATTGGACAAAAGATAATTATAAAAGCCCAAACAAGCAAATATGCAGGTAGAAAAAATTCAGATATTGGGTATTTGCAAAG
This sequence comes from Glaucomys volans, assembly GCA_020662805.1. Taxonomy (NCBI): domain Eukaryota; kingdom Metazoa; phylum Chordata; class Mammalia; order Rodentia; family Sciuridae; genus Glaucomys; species Glaucomys volans. Next base: position 282,149 of record JAJEJO010004523.1, read on the forward strand.
AGAGAAAACTGAAAAAGCTATGACCTTGAATTGAGCTTCTTATGGTCTACTGAAATTCCAAGCTTTGACTCTGAGCATCTTAGGGCAGAGTGTAGAGACATTCAGGGCTCTCCAATCTCGTTAAAATTCTCAAGTACTTAGATGATGTGTATATTTCACATGCACAAAACACAGCTCCAAGTAACTTAGTAAAAATGCTATCAAAATATGTGAGAAATATATTACTCAACCTTAAAGAAGAATGAAATCATGACATTTGTCGGTAAGTAGATGGAGTTGGAGAATATCATGATAAGCGAAATAAGACAATCCCCCAAAACCAAAGGCAAAATGTTTTCTCTGATATGCAGATGCTAATTCACAACTGGGGAGGAGGGCTAAAGAAGAAGAGTCAGTTTAGATTGGCTGGATGGGGTGCTAGGAGGGGAGGGGATTTGGGGTTAGGAAGCATAATAGAATGAAGCAGACATTATTACCCCATGAACATATGTAACTACATAACTACTGGAATTCTACATCATGTATAACCAGAAAGAATGAGAAATTATACTCCAGTATATATGCTGTATCAAAGTGCATCCTACTGTCATGTATAATTCATTAAAGCAAATTTTAAAAATTTATGAAAAGGTTAGGAAATTGAACAGAGATTCTATGTGAAGGAAGCAGAAATCAGTTCAATCTTTGTCAAGTTAGTGTGTGTTTTTTGGTGTTTCAAACCTTCTGTAGAACTCAGGAAGAGATGGGTCCTAGAAGTAATGAACTATTTGAAATATGGCTCCCATAGATAAAATCTGCATGATGTAACATCATATGAAGTATTGATAACTGGTGAATCTAGCAGAAGGATGAACACAACTTCTGTGCACAATCTGAGGGACACTGCACCTGAAAGTTTGTGATGATTTCAAAATGCATTTCCCAAAAGTATGCAGGGATATCAATTGAGTTGACATTTAATGGCTAGATGATATTTTAATCTTTTAATTTCTAGATATATCTCATTTCTCCTTTTGTGATTCTCCTTCAATGTTTGTGGCATGTGCAGCTCAACCTGATCTATGAGAGTTCCAATTTGTTCATATAATCACCTCCCCTGGGGATTTTCTTTCTTGTTATTCTAAGTCATTCTAGTATTTAAATGGTTTAAATCTACATTATCCAAATTAATTGAATAGTTTAGCATATGCTTACTGACATTATCTTTGTGAAGTATGTGTTCACTCTTTGCAAATTTTTATTATTTCCTCTTCATCTTTTAAAATTGATTTATAGACTTCTACATGCATAAATATTTTGTCATATCTATTATTACCTATATTATGTGAATTAGATTATTTTCCCTTTGTGGACATAGTATGTATCTATACCCCTAAATGAATATTTTGGCATCTGTAGTCTAAGAAAATTATCTAATATAATCATAGTACTATTGTATAATTTAACTTAAATATTTAATAACTAATTATATTTAATATTCCATTAAATAGTCTATTTTCAAATATGCCAAGCATTCCTATAATATCATATAGTATTTCCCCATGTACATCCAGAATTGCATTTTCTGAAATAGACATTTCATTTAAGTTTCTTTAGTGTTTAACAGATTCTCAGAGCAGTAGAAATTGACAAGTTAATTTAAAAAGTTTTATCAAAGGATAAAGAATCTTTTTAAAATTTTTTAGTTGTAGATGAACACCTTCATTTTATTTATTTATTATTTTTATATGGTGCTGAGGATTGAACCCAGCGCCTCACACATGCTAGGCCAGTGCTCTAACACTAAGCCACAATGTCAGCCCCTGAAAGTATAAAGAATCTTGAAAACTAGATATTTTGAAACAAAGAACCCTGGTTGGGGGTTGGAAGTGGGGATTATATGATCAGATTGGAAAAGAAAGCATAATGTTTCAATAAATATGTTTTTGTTCTTCATAGAATGAGAAAAAAAATCCTAAAATTCAATGAACAAAAGACCCAGAATAGTCATCCTGAGCAGATACAGTAAAGCTTAGGCATCACAAAACCTGATTTTTAATTATAGAGCAATAGTAACTAAAGTATCAGGGAGCTGGCATAAACCAGACAAGCAGTTGAATCAAACATCACAGAAGCTACGGAGACAAATCGACCCATCTACAGTCACCAGATTCTTGATGAAGGTACCAGAAGCATACATTGGAGAAGACAGCCTCTTTAGCAAGTGGTGCTGGGAAAACTGGATAAACATATGTAGAAAAATGAAACTAGATCCCTATCTCTCACCCTGTACATAAGAAAACACAACATGTATCAAAGAGCTAACTATAAATCCCAAGGCATAGCAACTGTTAGAAGAAAAATAGGGCAAACGCTTCAGCATACAGACACAAGCAGGCTTCCTGAATAAGGCACCTGTGGCTCAGGAAATGAGAATCAGTAAATGGGATGGTATCAAGTTGAAAAGCTTCCGCACAGCACATGAAACAACAGAATAAAGAGACAACCAGCCCAATGGGAGAAAATATTCACCAGTTGATATGAGAACATAGGAACTCAAAAGTTCAATGTGAAACTAAACCTTAAATGGGAATTGACTGAATGCACACTTTTGAAACCAAGAAGTACAAATGATCGACAATTATATGAAAAAAAGTGAAATGAAAATCAAAACTACAATGAAAGTCCACCTCAATCCAGTTAGAATGGGGAACATCAAGAATAAAAACCAATTAATAAGCACTGATGAGATTGTGGGGGAAAATAAATCCTTAAACACTGTTGTTGGGAATTTAAGTTGGTACTATGAAAACTATTAAGTTTCCACTATGGAAATCAGTATGAAAGTTCCTCAAAAGGCTAAAATTAGAACTACCATATGCTTCAACTATTCCACTCATGGCATTTCTCCAAAAGAATTAAATTTAGCATATTTTAGACATATTTGCCTACCCATGTTTATAGAAGCACAATTTATAAGAACCAAATTATGGAATTAGCTTGTATGTCTATAAACAGAAGATTGGATAAGGAAGTGTGGAATATATGTACAATGAAGTTTTATTCAGTCATAAAGAAGAACTAAAGTATGTTATTTGCAGGAAAATGGATAGAACTGGAGACCATAATATCAAGCAAAATAAGACAGCCTCAAAGAGAAAATTATGGTATATTTTCTCTCCTGTGTAGAAGATAGAAGAAAAAATAAACCCAAAAAATGGACTCCATGAAATCAGAAGAGATACTAGTATGAAAGGCATAGGGAAAAGTTGGGCAGATATTGGGGAGTCATATTGATCAAGTTACATTTTATGGATGCAAAAATATGCCACATACAGATCCTCATAACATAGGTATAAAATATAAAATGTAATTAATCTATGCAATTAACTTTTTGATGGGATACCAGGGATTGAACTCAGAGGCACTTGATCAGTGAGCCACACCCCCAGAACTATTTTGTATTTTATTTAGAGACAAGATCTCACTGAGTTGCTTAGTGCCCTGCTTTTGCTGAAGCCTGCTTTGAGCTGCTTGGATTACAGGTGTGCACCACTGTGCCTCTCTACAAGTAACTTTTTTATATATTAGTTTATATACACCTTTAAACAGTCAAAACTGACAACACACGTACAAACACACACATTTATTAAAATCCATAATCATTGATTCAGATTTATTTATATCTACACAGATTGTTTATTTTTGAAATCAAGTTATTTGGATTGTATTTTCTACTTGATACAACATTCCATAATAATTAAAAACTCTTTCATGGAAAATCACCTTGAAAATTACCTTAATCTTAGTTATAAAAGGCAGAATACAGTTTGTATGTGCCATATGATTAATAGATTCAAATTTTTTTTTTTTTTTTTAATTTTTAGAGTACCTGTGCAGAGTTTATCATATTGCCTGGTGCAAAGTTAATTCCTTAGTAAATACTTTTTGCTATGGTCGCCAATTAAAATAATACTTGTCACAAGTGGAATAGTCTTTAGAAGTGTAGACAGTAAAATTTCATCTGGGTTTCAGAAATAACCAAGGTCTTTTCAACACTTATGACTCAAGGTGTGAGCTCAGAAAAGTAGTGTGTATCATCACCTGAGAGCCTGTTAAAATGCAAAATTTTATCTTCTGTCCCTAATATACTTAATTAGTGCATTTAAACAAGACTTTCCAAGTGATTTTCATACATATGAACATATGAGAAACACTATTGTAAACCACAATTTATTTTTAAAATCACTGCTGCAGGCATCAAGAGTATGATAATAAGACCCAGAGTACAGCCAAGGAGAATTGGAGGCTGACTCAAGCTAATAAAGGTTACATGTAGGTCTATGTTCAGCAATTTTAATGACTCTGAGTTGCTTGGATTAATTTTATGGTATTTTTATACATGGAAATATGCTACAGAAATTGCCTAGGGCATGCATTGAACTGCTCAAGAAAGTATAGCATAAAAGTAAGAAAAAGTAGAGGATTTAAGGGGGTAGTGGAAATCTTCAAATGCCTGTAGGCATTGCAACCTCAGAAGTAATGTTGATGGGCTTGTCTACCATTCACTAAGCAAAACCTTTATTCGGATGTGCCACCTTGGCATAAAGGCAACTATTAGGCTTGTGTATGCAGGAGTGTTTGTGCATGCACAAACCGGGCAAATTACCTGAATAATTTGATACAAGAGTTCCATTTTGATCTCAGAGCACTTTTTGATGAAGCTAATTTTCACTAGAATCCTGTAATATTTTCCAAGGGAGGAATTTAATTTTGTACCATCAAGAGTTAATCATAATGCCACCAAGTAAAAAAAAGTCCATAAGTTTCTAGATTAGATAGATTCGATAGATTCAAATTTTATGGGAGACAAGAAGAGCAGAATCAATTTACCACATCAAAATCACAGTTATCAATGAGTTGTCAGTGTATGTATTTCATGCTTTTTTTAAATATTATTTTTCACTTACCCAATTCTCCACTATTCATATGCATTTAATATCTCCTTGCATGCCAGAAGAGAAAGCGTTTTTGTTCTTTACAAAGGACATCATTTTATCATTTCCCATCTATGTTTTAAAACTATTCAAAAGCTTCTAATTGTGTCTTTGATCTCCAGTCACAGATCTTTACATTTTCTATCACTGCATTTGACTTACAACTTCAAGAAAGCAGCAAAGGATATAGTGATAATGACTGACCCATCAGGATACAAGAATAAAACTAGTAAGAAAAACATCTGAAAGGAACATGTGACAATATTTTCCTGCCCTTTCTAAGAGTTCTGCTAAAATTAATTGTGTGCATGCCTTGTCTGGTTTTTTTTTTTTTTTTCAATCTCCCTAAACCTCCTAATAAATTGTCAGTGAGTAACCTCTATAAAATTAATTCTAAAAAATTACACATATTCATCATTGGAAAACCCCTCTCCCTTTGTTGTCTTTAACTTAAGGGCACTCTTAAAGCCACACGGTGTCAGTGGATTTATACTAGACCTGTTTCCTGTGAGGTATAATCAGACACAACACTGAGAACACACCTACCCTTCCCTCCTCCAATACTGTCTGTCTTCAGGTTGGAAGGGTTCCAAGATTTTAACTTTCATTTTGACCTTCCAATTTGTCACCAACACAGCAAATTATTCTTTGCTGACATTGAACAGGAACTGGAAAAGAATGTTATTTCCATGATCCTATTCTAGATATTGAAGACTACTGACTTACCTACAGACTTACTTTTCAGCTGCCACTATAGTGGATTTATGGGAAATACTAACAATTGTTTTTTTATTTTTGTGGTCTTTCATTTTTTTTCCTTTTAAGTGTTTCCCTGACATCTATAGTGTAATAAAATTTCAATATTATTTTGTTTTGACTGATTTTGGGGTATAATGCATTTATACAGTTTTGAGAAAAAAGTTTTGGTTGATTTTGGCTCATTTTTTTTAAGATTAATATATTTTATCACAAATCTTCACCAAATGGAATATGGTTTAGGTTACTTTTGTTATGCATGACAAAAAATTATTTCATAGTGTACATCCAAAAGAATTTTAAAGTTCTATCCTTAGATTAAGACACCTTAGATTATCTTCTTATGTATACAAAACATTCCTTCACATACTTTGGAATAAAACTTTTAGTGATTATTTAAATCATGATTATTGGGTTAAGCATAAAATTGGCAGTGAAATTCCTTTCAGAAATTTGTAAATTAAAATCATTTCAATAAGTAATCTTTTTACACTACTTTAAAGGTGTCTAATTTTGCATTTCCTGTAAACAGATATTAATAAAAAATATATAGACAAATACGGAGTTAACTTATTAAGCAGAAACTTTTAAAATCTGTATTTCCAAAAAAGATAACCACATAATTGCATGTAAATATCAGTCATTACTTGAAACAAAATAGATACATTAGTGAGAAAATACATTTTTTTCCCAGTAGGACTTTAACTCATTAAAACTAGTGACTGTGTTATGCTTCAAAGCTTGAATTGCCAAAAGTAAACATTAATAAGGAAAAAAATGCATATTTGTTCTGATTCCAGTCATATGCATGGGTTTGGTAGGATTGAAACTTTGATATTAGTAACAATTAATTCTTCACAGATTACACACACACACACACACACACACACACACACACATTCACACACACACACACACAAATTTACCAGGAGGTAGGTGTGAAACTGAGAAAGTAGACAGGCCACTTCTCAGCAAGGTGGGAAGGGGGACTTTACTGGGATTTAATTCTGGACCTTCAAAGCAAATTAAGGGCTCAGGAGGTTGCATATAACAAAATAAGGAAGAAATCCCCAGGGCAGCTGCAGCTGGCAGAGGTATCTGCCAGTGCAATTCACTCCCCCTTCCCTTACTTCAGTCCCCCAAGCATAAATTGTGGAGGGATAAGTCAATTAAAGAAACCTGCATTTTAAGGAGGCTTGAGGCACCTCTGGGTAGAAAGATATCAGAGATCAAAGACACTTTCCGGCTAACCTGACATGTGTCCTACAAATTACGAGGAGGAAAACAAAAACCAGAGAAGAATATAAGCAAATAAGGGAAAGAAGTAAGTTCTACATTAACCTGATTTCTTGTATTATGCAGAAGACAGATTTGTTAAATTGGGGAATCACAGTAAGGATTCAGGACCCTCATAGTGATAAAAATTGAGAGGAGAAAATCCAGGAATGAAGAAGTCACAGAGGAGGTGGTACTAAAACTTACATATACAGTGTAATATGCAGCTAACACCTAAATTAAACATGCAGAGAGCACAGAATTGTGTGTAAGAAAAAGGGATCAGAGATAAGGAGTAGCCTGAAGACTGATGCTGAGCAGAGAATTAGCCACTTCAGATCCTAGAAGAGAGGGTTGAAGCTCACACCAATGACCTTGGTAAACATTTTGGAATTTCCAGTGAAACATTAGGAGAGTGGTAATTCATGAGTAAGAATGATGTACTAGGCATAAAAGTTATATCACAAGACTAACACATAAACAAAAGAGTAATCTGCCTTTAAATTTTTAATACAAAACTTATATGACATCAAAGAAGAACACAGTAATTCTACTGCCTACTGGATCAAACTCTATACTCATTTTTTTTGGGGGGTGTGTGCTGGGGATTGAACCCAAGACCTTGTGTTTACAAGGGAAGCACTCTACCAAATGAGCTATATCCCCTGCCCAAACTCTATACTCTTAAGAGGAAGATAAGAGAGTCTAAAATGCCACAATGTATTATTTATAAAGGTCAGTATGTAAAGAAAAAATATCCAACACAAGTAGAAATAAAGAAGATCCTGATGCTGGATTTAAACAGAAAAAAAACTTTAAAATAACTCACATAAATATTAAAAAAATACAACAAGGCAAACTAAAAAAAAGGGTAAGTATATGAGGAATGTCATAAAATATGTGAAAAGTCAAATAAGCAAGATACTAAAACTAGAAATGAAAAATAAAATATCTGAAAGAAAAATATGGTAACAGTAGATTGGACCTAGAAACATACAAAAACATAAATCTGAAGACAGTGTAATTAAAATATCCCTATTTAAGCACAGGGACAAATCAATATTTTGATAAATCAACTACAGTCTTGAACTGTGGAACAGTATGTGGTGTCTTACATTGCTTATTTTTGAAATTTCTAAAATAGACAACAGTCACAAAAGTAAACATTTTAAAATGTTTATGTAATTTTAAAATTCAATGAAAAACAATTCACAGAACTAAGGAGGCCAATGAACTCCACGAATAAACACTACATCTGGATACTAACTAAGCCTGCTGAAAACCACAAATATTAGCAGAAACTTAGAAGCAGCCAGAGAAACATGCACATTTTATATAAGGCAACAACAATAGGAATAATGAATGACTCTGTGGGTGGGGTGGCACAATTGTGGAGGCTGAGGCAGGGGGATTGCAAGTTCAAAGCCAACTTCAGCAACTTAGCAAGGCCCTGAGCAACTCAGTGAGACCCTGTCTCTAAATAAAATATAAAAAGCACTGGGTATGTAGATCAGAGGTTAAAGACCTCCGGGTTTAATCCCTGCACCAATAAAGAACAATGACTGACATGTTATTAAAAATGATACAATCATTATAATGATAATATTGAAATCACTTGGAACAGAAGTGCAAAATTAGAATACATGCTTAAAAAATCTCTCATTCAGTGAAAAACTCTTGGAAAATAAACTTGTAAATTTTTTAAGTTTAAAAAAAATGATAGAATCCACAAGGCAGCAAAATTTAGGATGCTAAAAGGAAAATAAAATGGTCAATTCAAGGTATGTTTCTATATTCATTAAAGTAGCTTTCAAAAATGAAAGTTAAATGGAATATTTTCAGATATACAAAACTTTGTGCATATATGAATAAACTGCTACCAGGTAAATATCAAAGACTGCCAAACTTCATAAAAATGCATAAACCAACCATGAACTCTTTGCATTTCAATAAATCATGGTAGCTGCTTTTAAAACACAATTAGATGGAAAAATGCTGAGAACTAAAGGATGACAAAAGACAAAGGACACAATCACATGCCTCAGGTAAAGTGCAATCAATTTAGTACTGTTATTACAAATAAAGGGCAGAGTTTCACAATGATGAAAGACCACTTAATCACAAACTCAAGAAAGAATTGGATATACACCTCATAAATGCATAAAAATAAGTGAAAAGATTTGACAAAAGTAGAGATAAATTTAACAACACAGCTTTCAAATTTCTCCTCCAATAAGAATTAAGCAAGGAGATAAAAATATTGTAATGATTGATAGATAATTGATTAATACCTTCATATTTTACTGAGACTATAGAATATTTATAGCATCCACTAATATGAAATAAATACCTATTTTAAGTACATATGACACATATATCAAAACAGCTTTCAAATGACATTTTATTCTAAAATTTTAAGAAATGAGTGCAATTCTTTATTTGATTACCGGCTATGACCAATAGAATGAAACTGTGGGAGAAAATGATCATAGAAAAAAACATTTGTTTTTAGAAATATTGAGAGTATCAGAACTTTCTTAAATTGCTCAAATGCAAATATTGTATATCTTTTTCATCATATATTTGCAGAGTAAATCTGTATTCACTAATCTTGAACTCATCTTTGTCCCTCTGGTTTTAATGTTTATTTCTGAATATGATGATTTATTATAATCACATTCCTAAGAAATTCTGACTTTGAAATAGAGTATTTATTGTGTGATTCAGCTAAGCATATATTCAACTGCATATTCAGAGTGAATTCAAATACTTCATGAACTCACTGTAAAGCTTTGACAGTTTTAGAGTATCTTCTTTACACCATTTCCGTAAATACCAACAATTCAGGTCTGTGGCCTTCATTTTTTTAAGACTTGCTCAGGACAAACTTCAAAAGATTTGTATGAGTACTGTTGAAACATTTGTATTTGGAACAAATGTCTTTGTTCTTTGGAAATAGGAAACATGGTAATTCTAAACAACAAAAACAAGTATGCAAATATTATTAATCAGGAGAATAATTCTAGGGCCAAATTAGGTGCTACAGAATTCAGTAGTGATTTAATCTTAGCCAGGAGTAGTGGTGTACACCAGTAATCCCCACTACTTGGAAGACAGTAGGATTGCAGGTTTGAGGCCAGCCTTGGCAACTGAGCCTATCTCAGAATGATAATTGTTTAAAAAATAGGAACTGGGGATCATGCTCACAGGCAGAATGTCCTGGTTTCAATCCCAAGTAACAAACACACACACAGATACACACACACACACACACACACACACACACTTTAAAACAAACCAAAATCCAAACCAAGACTTCAGTACATTGGGTAATAAAATAAGTCTACCCAGAACAGACACATCTGGTAGGTCTCTCCCTTATTAGACCAGAAATAATAGCATTTGATTATAGCACACAGAAAAAGTTGTTTAAGAAGGGGCGAGTGCTTCTTACTCCTATTTCTAGTGTTTTGAATTTCAGGTTTTCCATTTTCACATTAATTAAAACTACTACACAGGAATAAAATGAACATTAAAATGCTGTTGGAAGCTTATAAATAAATATCCAACACATTAATGTGCTGTACTGGTGCACTGATTAACTGCTGTGATATAAAGAGTTATAAATTTTCTGAGGTAAAATTGGCTAATTTATTCATCGAGTTTTAAAATTGTTATTTTGACTTTAAGAATTTCCACTTCATTAATCTAATCTTAAATATGATAATTTTTAATATACAGAGAATATTAAGCACAAAACCTCCACAGAGATGTTTGTGTGTATATATGTGTATGTGTGTATAAAAATCAGAAAGAATCAAAATAAAATTTTAACATATGTCATGGCTCATTCCAACATTTTAAAAATATGCAAAAATGTAGCATTATCTCCAAAAGACAAGACAAAATATTTATAAGGAATAGAAAACCAGCAATGTTAAAGAATATATCCAGTAAGTAAAAGGAATTAATATTTAAATATCTTAATCTTTTTGTGGTATGATTATAGTTATCTTAATATTTTCATCTGCTTTTAAAATTTTCTGCACATGGTTTTCCATACAGTAATATTGCTTTCTAATGATATATTTTCAGTAATTAAATATTAATTGCAATAACTGATGTCCTTGTGTTTAAATTTTTCCCGAGTATTCCCTCAGTACCCTTCTAGAGGCAGTACTACTTCTGCAATTTCAGTTCCATTTCTTCTTTTCTCCCTCCCTCCTTCCTTCCTTCATTCCTAATGAGTAAGGGTGGCCCTGTTCCTTTCAAATTTGATGTAGAAGAAGAAAATATTGTAATTTTAGAAATAGTTCAATAGTACTGAAAACAGTGGAGGTGTGACAAAAAATTACACATATCATTTGGTAGTCATACTAATAACATTTTCTGCCACATTTTATATTTTTAAAATAGTTTCACAGTTACTTATATTCTAACGATAAATAAAGCAAAAAAATCCACTTATATTTTAGAAGCAGGTGTATGTAAGAGTAGTTGCAAATCCTAATTCAGACCAAATTGACCTCATTTTACATTTTTATTCTAAATACTACTGTAAAGTTATCTCTATTAAGGAATAGAGATTAGTTTTAGTAGAAATTATTCTGAAGTATGTGGTGTTTGAGGCCATATGGGAAAATGACAGTGGTTTGAATGCATTTAGGGACCTTGAATGTAATGGAAATAAAGAGGGACAATTAGAAGAACTGCAAAAAATAACATCATGTGCTGAGAATGTCTGAATTTGCTGAAGCACATGATGGGAAAAGTGAATATATTTCTGGTGAATTTTATCTGATTTTTTTTTTGTTATCCACAGTATAAATATCTCAGGATCCAGACTAATAAATTCCCTATAAAGACTTTTTGAAATACCAGCTAAATATTATTTTTGAGAAAACAAATGATGTCAAACATTTGAGGAAAGGGAAAAAGGTCTAAAGCAGATTTGAATTAACAAATTCTGGAAGGAAAAATAGAAGATAGAACAGAGTAATGGAAATATTCCATGACTATGATTTTGATAATCTTACCAATCTGAGGGAAAATACTGGCTAAGGAGAATGAGGATGGGTTTTCTTTTGTGATACAGAAAGGAAGGAGATTCTGGAAAAGACATCAGTTATTCCCTACAAAAGGGTCTGTGGACATGAGGAAGAAAAAGAAGGGTGTACAGAAGAAATATTTCATGCTAAACAGAACCAAGGATGCACAGTTAGGGGAACACAGAACATAAACTGGAATAGTGAGATCATTGAACACTTTTAATTCCTCTTAAGAATTAAGAGTCATTGGATTGACTTTCTGTAAAATTGCAGGAGATTGATATTATTCAAAAAACCATTTAATAATAATAAGTTGTGTGTTAGAAGAGAGGGTTTTTTTAATGCTTTACCATGAAGAAATGGTAAAGATATGAGAGGACAGATGTGCAAATCACACAGATTTTTATCCTATATGTCATTTTTTAAAAAAAAGAAGAAAAAGCATATAATATGTTTTTGATAATTTAGAAGAAAAAATATTAGTTCAGTGTGCTGAAATGCAGTGGTTGGTCTGGTGAAATGGTAATACATTATTGGCAGTAAGGGTATTGGTAATAAATAAAGGAAGACAGGTTCAACTTTAATTGGATTTTTTTTTATAGAACTCAATGTGAAACAAAATCTTTGTAGACTATCTTGAGAGTCTGGTTATAACGGTTTATAATGTTTAGTATTTTGTCATGCATTGTGAGTTTTCATCAATCAACATAAAAAGCGAATTTTAAAATGATGTATTTATAAATAAAAAGTTGCTGCTTCACCTACTGCACCATAAATAATGACATTCTAAAGCCTTCATAAAGATATTTCAGTTAGATTCTTAAAAATATTATATCATTAAAATCATCAAATTTCCCTTAGTGAAATTGTAACTTTATATCTGTCTTTAATATCTCCTCTGCCTGATACTTAAACACATCAAACTGCCATGTCCTAGAAGCCTAAGGAAAAAATTCTCAGTCAATCCAATGTTTTATACGTGCTTTAGGAATATATTGATATTTGGTGCATGTATCAGCATGAGTGAGTATGAAGAACTGTATGAATTTTGATAACCAATCAAATATAAACAAGACTTGTCCCATTCTCCCACTTCACATTTTGTACCTCTGTTTCCCATTGTTTTTAGTGACAACAAAATCCAATATAACCAAAAATAAAAAGCTTGATAAATGTTAAACACTTGTTTTATATTCTATGATTATAGTCAAAATTATCTCAGTTATGGAATAATGGAAGTTTCTGAAGTTGATAATTACTTGAGAACTAATTCTAGCAAAGATCCTATTGTATTCTTATGGTGGCTACTTGTAGGCAGGTCATTGACACCATGCTCCCTGTCCTGAACCAAACTAGTGCTAAATATGTAGATTCAAATTAAAATTTAACAATTAAGTTGATATTGACAAAAATTCAAATAGTAACATTTCCCTTCGAGAGAAATTAGTGCTTTATCAGTTACATCTGGAAATCTGGCATCTCTTCATACAATAAATGTGGTTAGGAATCAGATATTAAAATCATAGTGCAATTCTGTCCAATTATTCTTTTTTTTTTTTTTTTTTTTTTTTTTAGCGGTGCTGGGGATTGAACACACGGCCTTGTGCCTGTGAGGCAAGAACCCTACCAATTGAGCTATATCCCCAGCCTGACTGAGTTATATCCCCAGCTCACTGAGCTATATCCCCAGCCTTCCAAATTCTTAATACTGGATTTTTAACTGATTGTTGATCCATAATAACCAAATTCTCTTCAGAATCTTGTTCTAATGTATCAAATAATCTAATGTGGATGGGGCACATAGCTCAGATGTAGAGCACTTGCCTAGCTTATGCAAGGCCCTGGATTTTAACCCGAAGGTGGTGCCCACGCGTGTTTGCACACACACGTGCACACACACACACACACATACACACACACACACAAAGGAAGTGCATGTAAAGATTCTCCAACAAAAGAATAGGAACATTTGCCATACTTCTTCCTAAATTTTATTTATTTCTCTCTTGAGAAATATTATTATTCTGCATAAATAATTCAATGAAATGTCTGTTCAAGTAGAAGAGAAACTAGATTACAGTTGTAACTTTGGAATTCTTTTCAGTAAGAAATTAAATAAAAAACAGGATTTTTTATTATTAATAATGAAAATAATATTAGCAAATCTCTAATACTTTTAGTCGAAAGGAACCAAGTAAAGTATTTCTGACTTTTCTTCCAGTATTATAAACAATTAAAGTGTCATTAAACAATCCTACAGCATTTCCTTATTAAAATATCATCTTAATCATCACTTTCTTGTGCTTCTAATTCATTGGATGATGAAAGCAAACTCGTCAATCAAGACATGTTTTGCCCATGACTAACTTTCAACAGATTTTTAACAGATTTTTTATTATCAATGATGGCTGTGGAAACAACTGCCTGGAATTTTAGGTTTAATTTCATTCCATTAGATTAGGCATTTTTCCTCTACATCCGATTCTACTTTCTTGAATTTGTCCACATAAACATTTTCATTGGTTACTCCTGCCCACATTGGCAGACACTTACAAAAGCCTAAAAAATAGCAGAATCTTAGAATAAAAGAAATTTTAATTACAATTAGTTTAATGTGACAAAAATCTGAGGGTCGACAACTAAATGACTTATAAATTCTATACAGTTTCTGAATGGCACAATCAGGATTAAATCTTATAAATTTGGTATTTGTGGATTAACATACATAATATATTAAATTTGATGCTATTATTTTGTTTATTCTCAAATCACTTCTTTTATATTTAAGATCAAACCTCAGTTTTTATTTAAGGATTATATGTTTTTCCGATTTTATATGATTTTATATCACCTTTTTAAAATTTTCTGTGATACCTAGCAAGTACAAAAACTAAGAGCAAGCTATGAAAGTTGCTTTTCAGCAGAAGCCACCTGTCTCTTTCCAGTTCTGGTGCATTGAAAATGTGGCAGGTGTAACTTCACAGGGAGTAACACCTCTAGTGCAGTAGATCCTGAAGGACAGGCTTGGTTTACCAGGCCAACCAGCAGCATGTGGTCATGGACACTGTCTATGTGGTGTTCAAGAGGTTCAACCTTTACTAGAATTTTTGTGTTTCTCTAAGTTCAGATTAGGGCACTGCTAGTTTCTGTATAGGTATGTGATGAACGAAGTCAAAAGTAATGAGGATAGGGTAGGGGAGATGGAATGAGCCCTTAATAACTTAACAAGAGCTCCCAAGTGATTGGAATCCCACTTCTGCAGTGAACTACTTATGCAGCAAAGTCAAATGTTAAGACTTGGCTCTACACCAAAACTGAGAAAGAATTATAAATTTTATTCCATACTGCTATATAGGTGTTTTATTTTGTTAAAGAACTTTCTTCCATAAAAAATATATTATCTATGGAAAAATAAAATTGAACATATATATTTGGCTTAATTATTCTCATTAGATGAAAATTCTGATTATTATAATGTTTCCATTTTTGACTTATGGTCTGTTTGTTGAGGTTAAATAGACACAAAAATGAATACCTCAAATTTGTTCATGGGTTAAAAAAATAAGTCACTTTGCCAAAGAGAATGAGAAAACATTTTATGAAAATAAACAGATTTGGCATCCACTTTTAGTAATTGTTTGTAAGAGATTATAGAATTTATTAAAGTAAGCAAAGTACCGCACAAAGAATTAAAACATAATGTGTATTTTAAGTTGTCCATGTAGAAATGCGGTGAATCTACAAATTAATCAGCTCAGTGTTCAGAGAGCAGCATTTTTGTTTTCAACGAAAATTAAATGCTTACAGTAGTGCCTTAACAGCCTTGAGATTACAAGTATCTCTCCATTTATCAGTGGCCATTTTTCTGTATCTGTAAATCCCCAAGGATGAAACCATTTCTATAAGGCCCTGTGACCTGAAAGTGCCCTTTATACTCTGTCTTAGAAAAAGAATCATAAGGCAATTTCATGTCCTTAGACACAAACGTCTGCTTGTTGAACTGGAAATGTCTTCACGTTAGTTAATAACTATAGTGTGAAAAGCAATGTTAAATGAGGGATGCTGGAGGATGCCATATGACTAACCAGAGGAGAAATAGCGGAGAGAAAAGTAGCAAGTGAACTGAAGGGGGCAGGTGCAATGACCAATGGCACCAGAGGAGAGATATCAAAAGAAATGGAAAAATTGGCTTCTGGAAAGGGAACTTGCATTTGAAAAGCATACTGGCCTACACACAAATGAAGAAGCAGACCCAGATGTAAGCAATTTCACAGAATAAATGTATTTCTAGTTTTGTTTTTTTTTTTGTCTTTTGAGTGTTTTACGATACCATTTGTTTTCTTGTTTAAACTCAAAATAGAAATACACCAACAAATATCTAATATTTATACCATCCTCTGATGATGGAGTGTATTTGTCATTGTTCTTCCAATCTTTTGTTCAGGTGGATAAGTTCAGATGCTAAAAAGAAAAAAAGGTATTACTTTGTTCTATCAGGTACTTTGTAATCTTTTCATTTTTGGCTTATTCTAATTTATTGGTCTGATGTCAGTGAGTCACTCATCTGATTATTAAAATTACATCTAGTATATTTGTGAAATAATTAAGAAAAATAAATATATGGTTTGTGTATAATTGCTAGTATTTATACTTATTTAAATGCTTATTCTCAGAATTTGGTAAGACCTCAACATTGTGCATAAATCAAATTTAAAGATGGTGAAGAAATGAATTAATGATGGTGATGAATATTATGAATGAGATTGGTGAGGGATGACAGATAAATTGAAAATCTTGGATGTCAGACAAATTGTGCCATTAAAGAAAAAGACAAAAAGAAATGAACTAACAAAAGAAGTAATAGATGAAAGAAAGAAAAGGATCTTTATAAAACACTAAAGGAAGAGAAGTGAATTATACATTTTCTATTACCATTTGTTATTGATTGCTGATGAGAAACCATTCATGTTGCTGCTATTAACATAGAGGTATACTTCCCTAAAAGTAGTGTCTTCTTTCATCTTCTTTTGTCTTTTCTTCCTCCTTCTGCCTTTAAAACTTTAGTCTGGATTACAGGCAGGAAGTAGTTCAGTGTGATTGATAGTAAGACGTGGAACTTTCTAGAAATATTTAATTTCTCACACAGAGCATGTTACTGTTAAGATGAACTAGTCATCAACAGATAACACTATATTTTAATGAATTTATGATAGATTAAAATTGTGCTTTTTTTGCTTTATAAAGCATACAGTTACTAATAATTTTAAATTACATTTCAAGGAAAGTTTTCTTTAAGATACATATATATAAAATTAAATCATATGACATGATTAACTTTGAACCAAGGCCACACATGAGCTATCTTATTTTAATTCTTTTTGCAGATAGTGATACAAGATGAGCATGTGACTTCACACATTCCACACACTACCTCTCTGAAATAATCTGCAACAACATGCTTTTCAAATATCATATTTAGGCAAATATTTCTCAATAATTATTATTTATGTTGAAAATCAACACAAATAATAAATAAATAGCTATCACTTTCAAGGTTTGGATTTCTCATATCAAAGTCCTTACCTTGCCTACATATTGTGTGTCTGTACCTGTGTACTCTTCCAACAAGAAGAACTGATTCCACATCCAGCCACGCTTGGTGCGACGAAGCATTTTACCATCATCTTTTGTCAAGCTCACTGTCCTCTGGCTGGGTAAATAACTGCTAGCGTTTTCTTGTAATGGGATGGTGTCAACTGTGTGCAAGACGTAGGTCCAGATGAATAATGGTAGACAATGGTAAGTCCTCATTATCTGCTTCTTCAGAAGGATGTCAAATTCAACGTATTGTCTGTATCTCCTGAGGAGGAGGGGAGAAAATGGTTTAATCAAGTTGTGTTACACTTTCATACAACCTGTAGACTAAAAACTTATTCTGAATGCTATTTAAATTTATATATGTATGTACATATATACATGTATATATAGTTTCTATATTACATCAGTGAACCACCATTAAAAACTCATGTACCACATAGATAATTATGGAGATATAGATATCTTCTGATTTATACATATGGATAGCTTAGGTAAATTAATTAGAAATTGAACAACTTACTTTATGATTGCTACATTACATTCTTTTAAGTAATATGCTATATTAATTAGTATTATATTATATTAAATAATTATGTTATATTAATAACTAAGATATGTAAGTATAAATATATGGAGTTAGGTGTAATGGTATGCCTATAATCCCAGATATACAAGAGGCTAAGAAAGGAGGATCACAAATTTGAGATCACCAGGGCAAATTAGACCCTGTCTCAAATAAATAAAGAAAGAAAAATAGGAATGTATCTTATTGGTAGAACTCTGGGTTCAATTCTCAGTACTACAAAAAAAAAAGTGAATTAGGTTTGTAATTTAAAGTATACATTTTTGAAAACCTTAGCACTTTGAAAAACTAAACTCTATAATATACAATATCATAGAGTATTCCAAAGCCTATGACTAATAAATGCAGAACATTTAACATATATATATGCATATATATATATATATATATATGCATATTTAACACTATCTTCCATCACCCACCATTTTTAAAAAGGTGCTTCTTTACCTCCTCCTTTAGAAGTAGGTTGAATGAAAATGAAAGAAATAAACAACTGGGCACTTAATAATCATGAAAATTAGAGTTAATCAACTAAAACGGATAAAATACCAAGTTATAAAACTTTAAAAATAGTACATACAAAGGAAGGAAATACCTCAAGACATTGAAATGAGCAAGGAATTTTTTGGCTACTCAAAAAACATAGGAAACAAACAAAACATCAGGCAAATGGGAATTCATTAACCTTTAATGCTTCTTTTCTGAAAATCAAAAGAAATAGTCAATACAGTGAAGAGGCAATCTACAGAATGGGAGAAAATATTTGTGATCTTTTTATCTGAGAAATGGATGATATGCAGAACCTACAAGAAACACTAAAAACTTGAGAGCACAAAATTTAAAAAAAGATTAAATAATGACAGTATGACTAAATGGACATATTGCAAAAGAAGATAAATTATCTAGAGTTATATTAAAAAATGCCCAACAGCATTAATCATCAGGGAAATGTAAATCAAAAACACAGTGAGATATTACATTAACACAGTAGAAAAGGCTATTATTAAAAAAGAGAAAAGACTAACAAGTTCTGGCAAGGATGTGGAGAAAAGGGATCTTTGAACACTGTGTATAGGAATGTGAATTAGAACCATAATATAGAAAATATCATGGATGTTCTTCAAAGACTAATAATGAAAATTCTACCATCTGACACAGCAATCCCAATATGGTGTATATTTCTAAAGAAAAGAAAATCAGTATTTCAAGAAGAGAGGGACATGCCAATGCTACTGAAGATCCATTAATAACAGCCACGATTCACCAACAACCTAAATGTCCATCAACTGATGAATGGAATAAGAAGTGTGGTACATATACTCAGTGGAATACTATCTGTCCATTAAAAGGAATTAAATCCTGTCTGTGACAATGTGAATGGAATGGGAAATAGTTTTATTAAGTGAAATGATCCAGTCACAGAAAGATAAGTACTGCATCATATCACTCATATGTGGAACCTAAAAAGCTAAGCTCCTAGAAGTCAGTAGTGGAATGGTGGTTGCCATAGACTGGGGAGAGTTGGACCAAAGGAATAATGTGAAAGGTTGACCAATGGGTACTAAGTAAAGGTTGGAGAGCAGCAAGAAATCCCGATATGCTATTGCATTGCACACTGACTGTAGATAAAAATAACATTCTTACTTTTCATAAGGCTCTGTTTGAAGGCTTTTATCATAAACAAATAGTAAATATTTGAAGAAAAAGATATGTTTAGTGTTATTTCTGTATTACACAATGTCTGCTTGCATCAAAAGTGTATATGGAGAAGCCCAGAGGTGTGTTCTCTGGGTGCCACTGCTGGACACGCTGATATGGATGCCGGGAGGTCTTTTCTCTGGGGGCTGCAGTCGGGGGCACCACGGCCACACCCAGAGGTTTTCTCATGGGGCACAGCCACCTGGATGCTGCTTCCACAGGTGCCTGGAGGTTTTTTCTCCAGGCACTGCTGCTGCTGCTGCTCATGCTATCACAGCTGCAGTGGCCAGGAGGTCTGCTAGCCTTGACATTGCCTTTGACTCCCAGCTGCCATCCACTGCTACTGCTGCTGCTGCTGCTGCTGCCACCACTGACACTGCTGCCGCCACAGCCACTGCTGCTCCCTGGAGGTCACCTGGAGGTCGTTTCTCGGGGTACTGCTGCAGCTGCAGCCAAAGAGGCCACCACCACCACTGATGCCACATTCCCCCACCTGCTGCCAACGCCATGGATGTCTGCAGCAGCTGCTGATCCCTTGCCTGCTGCCACTGACTCCTGCTACTACCTCTTCCGCCACTGCCCAGAGGTCTGATGTCAGGGAGATCCCAGGTTCGTTTGCATGTGCCACATCCATTTTGAGACACCAGCAGAGCGTGGGGTTTGTTTGGGGTGCCAGTGGGTTTGCTGCCACTGCCATCTTGGGGCGAAGCTGCCCCTGCCTGGGGACACAGGCCAGGACCTGGAGGTTCAGTGTCAGGATGCCTACAGGTTTGGCTACATTTGGGGTCTTCCTCCTGGGAGTGTGGGTTGCCACCATCTAGTTATTGCCTCTCAGGTTTTTGCAACCCTGGTGGTCTGTCTCTAAATTCCAGTAGCATTGAGATCTTGGGACTGCAATGTGGTTGAGACCAGAATATCTGAGGCCTAGTGACTGGGTCTGCCAGGGCCTGTCTGGGCCAGGCAGTCTTGTGGGAAGGCAGAGACAGGGCTGAGAAGATTTGGGAGGCTGGCAGAGATACTTGTTCAATTTTCCACCATGATTTATTTTATTTTTATTTCTTTTTTCTTCTCTGGCATCTCTCTCTACCATATTTGGAGCAGGGAATTTTTTCGTTTATCAGTTTGTTGAAGACAATGATATATCCATGGTGTTTTGTAGTTCTGCTATATATTCTTATATTTTTAATTTTTTTCTCTTTATATGTATTCTTCTTCTTGCTTGTAAGTCTTCCTAGATTCCCTTTCTACCTTTTCTCCACCTAATAGCCAATCTCTGCTTGTTCCTCTTCCACTCTTCCTGTGGATTTTTGTTTCTGACGTCTCTTTTTCTCCATCATGAACACCATGTCCTGCACTGTTTCTGTTTTCTTTGTCCATTATTTGAGATTGTAAATCTGCTCGGCACATTTTCTTTTTTTACTGTGGACAGTGATTGAACTCATCACTGCTGTTTACAGCAGAGGGCAGTGGAAGCCTTGCTGGGAGGTATTAGTTTTGAGGCTGTATATTGTTTGTACTGGGTGCTGTTGATATTGGTCTCCCTCTTAAAGGCAGGATACTAGAAATCTTCAGTGACAACATAGGTCTACAGAGTAGAATCTGTATGGCCTCAGATCCATAAAACTAGATGGGAAAACACACAAGCAGCATGGAAAAACGAGGGAACAAAAATGTCATAAACAAACCAGGATGCCCCACTAAGAGAAGCCACTGACAACACAATAGAAGAAATGTCCAAGAAGGAGTTTAGAATGTACATCGTTAATTTGATCGACAAAGTAAAGGATGGTATAAAGAGTGAAATTAAAGAGAAAACACAGGAAGTGAAAGATCACTTCAATAAAGGTTAGAGATTATGATAAAACAGAAATCCTCATAATGAAGGAATCAATAAATTGAATTATAAATTCAATGGATAACATCACCAACAGACTAGACCTTTTAGAAGACAGAACCTCAGACAATGAAGACAAAATATTTAATATTAAAAATAAAGTTGATCATGCACAGAAGATTGTAAGAATCCATGAACAAAACTTCCAAGAATTATGGGATAACATGAAAAGACCAAATTTAAGACTTAATTGGGATAGAAAGAGCAGAGATGCAAAGCAAAGGAATGCACAGTCTTTCCAATGACATAATATCATAAAATTTCCCAAACCTAGAGAATGAAATGGAAAATAAATTACAGGAGGCTTACAGGACACCAAATGCGCAAAATTACAGCAGATCCACACCAAAACACATTATAATGAAAAAGACTAAAATACAGAATAAGGATAAAATCTTATGGGGCGTGAGAGAGAAAAAGCTAATTAAATATAGGAAAACAAATTAGGATCTCTACTGGTTTCTGAAACCAGACCCTCAAAGCTAGGAGGTCATGGAACAATATATTTCAAGCTGTGAAAGAAAATGGATGGCACCCAATAATTTTATATCCATCAAAATTAAACTTGAGATTTGAAGATGAAATAAAAACCTTCCATGACAAACACAAGTTAAAAGAACTCACAATTAGAAAGTCTCCACTACAGAACATTCTCAACAAAATATTCCATGAGGATGAAGTGAAAAAAAATAAGTGAGTACCAGTGAAGGGAGGAACTACACTAAAGGAATAGTCAAAGGAGAATTAGTCAAAGGAATAGTCAAAGGAGAAAGAAATTTGCCATAATCAGCCACAGTTTCTCCTACTATAGATTCAGAAATATGGGTCCAGCATAGCAGAAGAAAGAATGGAGACTGATAAGTATTATTACAGAAGTTTGTTATAGTGTAAAACTATCAGCTTTGTCCAACATACCTTTGTATCTTAATTCCCAAATCTATTACTTAAAAAAATGTTGATTTACAATAAAACGTATACATTATTGCAAATATACTTCCCAGTAAAAACAAACAAACAAAAACAAAACAAAACAAAATTCCTAAAACTTATAATTTTCCAATACTGAAATATCAGTTGATAGTAAGTGTCATTCATCAGGACTGCTATAGCTAATCATAATTCTGAAAACTATGGGGCAACTGGTAAATTTAACTACAACCAAGGTAAAACTCTTTAATAAATATCTAAATTAACTACTAGTACTTAGAAAATATCTAGTTGAAAAATATCATCTAGTCACCACTACTGAAGAACATAACTTGTAGTGTGTAGGTTGGCCATAGTGCAGTGGAAAATGAGCAACAGGAGAAATCTCAAAGAAGCTGATGTCTCACATAAAACGCAACAAAATTCCTTAGCTGACCACACTTGTTACCATGATTTCTTCCCATAGGAAGAAATTATTTTTGCCATTGACCTTTATGTTCACCTTTGCAGGAGCTATTGAAGATCACTCTAAATTTTCTGTGGGATATTCTAACTCAGATACCCACATCAGGTGGAATGTAGGCCTTTAAGCAAAAGAAATCTATATTAACTGGATCCAGAGATTCAGGCATAGGTCGTGATCTCAGACTTTGCCAAGCTAGAGTAAGAAATTCAGATTCATTTCCAGTGAAAAGAAAAACTGTTGAAAGGTTTTTCATAATATATTTAGAAAACATCCATCTGGCTGCGAAATAGGAAATAGGCTAGAGAGTAGGAAAGGGATTTGGTTAAGGGAGAGATCAATTGGAGTCTGCTGCTCTAGTCCAGCAAGGGATGAGCATGACATACAGAAATGTGTTTTGATGTGAATGCTGATTCTCTGCTAAGAATTCCTTTGATCCTTTAATATGGCCACACACATACTACGGTTTTGCTATGCTTTTGTTTCTCTTGGCCAGCACCTGCAACTGTCTTTAAATCACGTCCCTTGGCGAATGGAGCCACTTTATTCTCACGCAGAAGGGGAGTAAAGTGCCTATAAGTTTGTAAACATCTCACATGGAATTCCTTAGCAAGTACTTAACAGATGCAGAATTGGGAAAACCCACACATTTGTAGGGTAGCAAGAGCTACCCTAGAAACTCATGTTAAATCTGGAAATCTGACACCCCTGTTTGGCTTCTTTTTCTTGGTTGTTCTGCTTTCTTCAAATTCTTTCTTCCTTACATCTTCCTTTTGGAATAAGAGAGTCTATCCTGTTTTCTCCATCATTGTAGTATTAAACTTGCTTGATTTTTCTGGTTCATAGCTAAAGAGAAATTTTACTTCTGAATATATGATACCTTAATCTCATCCATGTCTGTTTTACATGACAATAGATGGGTTTTGGGACTTGACTATAGAATTACTAATGAAATGCGTTAAGATACTTTGGACTTCCAGGGTAAAATTTACATGCTGCACACGAGGAAGTCATGAATTGGAGAGGGGCTGTAGTGGAAATATGGACTGAATGTTTGTGTCACATCAAAGTTCATATGTTGAGATTCTAACTCCCCAGATAGTATTATTAGGAGGTAAGAATTTCAGGAAGCAATTAGGTTTATATCAGACTTTGAGGACACAGCTCTCATGATGAAATTAATACCTCTACAAGGACATTATGGAGCCTGAACTCTTTTGTGACTCAGCTAGATAAGGATGTAATAAGAAAACTGCAAAATGCTAACCAAGAAGAGTTCTCATCATGCACCAGATCTGCTGGCACCTTGACCTTGACTCTGATCCTCTAGAGCTCTCTGAAATAACTGTTTGCTCTTTAAACCACTCATTCAGTGGTATGTTGTTATAGCAGCCAGAATCAACAATGATACAGTGATATTACTCTATATACACCAACCTGAAGCTTCCTTTATGTGCTTTAAAAACTTGTCCAATTCAGGTTCTTTGCCTTTATGACACTCTGAACTGGTTCAGTTTACCTGGTTCATCTAAGGCTTCCCCTTTTCATATTCCTGTTCCTTCATCACATTCTGCTTTTTTGAAAAGTCTTTAAACAATCTTTCAAAAGATACTTTACCACATTACAGTTTCTTTTACTTTCTCTTATACCCTGTATGTTCTTCACATTATTTAGCACAACTTTTAATATATGCTTGGATTATATGCTTGTTTCCCTTAGCTGTAAGGTAACTTGTGTGATATGAGATATTTTGTATATCACTGTGTCTTTCAGAAAATAGCTTTGGACACATAGTAAGCAGATATGTACATGCTAAATTAACAGGTTAACAGATTAATGCTAATACAGATAATTCCAATTTTGAGTCCAGTATTCCATCTGAGATTGATTCTGCATTGTGTTGCACAAACAAGATAATAAATTTGTAGGAAGAGTTTACCTAGGAGAAAGTATCTCTTTTGAAATAACCATTTTTTTCTTCCTAACAAATGGAACAAATCTTCAGTGATATGATTAATATTCACAGAATTTGCATCAAATATGACTAAATATGAAATTCACTAGTGTTGGTATAAATTATAGAATGTTTGTATGAACTTTACAACTCCTTCATTAAATACCTTTATTTTTCATATAACTTCACATATTTGTTTCACATTTAGGGAATATTAGTACAACTCTCTTGTGGCTAATTTAACACCTGTACTTTTCTTGGCTCTTAGATAAAAGTACACAATTTAAAAGGTTTTTCTCCTGCCTGTAATTTTAAAGTTAGCAAGCTCTTATCCCATGAGGTTTATTAAAAATTCCTCATTGCCTTTATTCATTCAATAGCAACAAGCTGCTTAGCAGATTTTCTATGCATAATTATCTCTATCAGCCTTAAGTAATTTGCATTTTAATCATGTTTCTGTTGATAAATAAATACCATCAGATGCATGATAAAGTACAATATTATAAAATTGGTTTAACTTTGATTTTATAATCAGGGAATTCACTGCAATCATGTTAACTTTTAAAACTGAAAATTGTTTAATTATTATTCCCTTGTTTCCTTAATTATATTTCAATTGCATTTAAAAAATGTTTTTTGGCTATTTATGAATCAAGAAAAAAAGTGCATTTTTGTAATTAAGTAGATTGTTTAGCATATAAAACACACATGCAAAATTAAATTGTATTGTTTCTTACTCTTTTCCATGTAAATATACATTTGTATACTTTTAATTCTGATAAGATATTTTTAGGCAAATTTTCTCAGATGAAAGGTACATATAAATCAAGTGTGTGGTTAATTTTAGTCTTATCATCATGCCATTTGTAATCAACATTGAATTTCTTCATATATTAACGTATTGATCTTCAAGAAAAGCTTTGAGAAATAATCATACAACATGTGTCATTTCTGAGTTTTTGATATTTTTACATGACATATCTGAGTTTTGTGGAGATGAAGGAAACCATTTCTTCACCAAGTAATTTTGTGTCTTGGAAAAGTCATGCATATATTGTTAGATTATTTAATTCCTGTAATCTTTTTAAAAATATTTTTGTAGTTGTACATGGACACAATATCATTATTTTATTTATTTATTTTTATGTGGTGCTGAAGATCAAATCCAGTGTCTCACACATGCTAGCTGATCACTCTACCACTGAACCATAACCCCAGTCCTCCTGTAATCTTTTCAACTCTCTTTTTTGTCTCTTGTATCATTTGTAAAAAATAGTCTGACAATTTAAATACATGATACATATATGAAGAACATATTCAACCAATATAAGTGACACCAAACTTATGGATCTTTTAAAATCAATAATCTTTGATAGGGAAACATTGTTTTACAGAAGTCTTTTTTGTGGTAATTGATGATTGTCACATTTATTATATAAACTATATACATGTACCTGTCTGCAAGTATATATACTTACATAAATGTTTCACCATTAGTTTATTTAATATATGCATATTTAAGTTTCCTAAAATCATTTATAGATTTTTTTCTTTCAGCAATGCTGTGCCCAATGTTATTGTGCTGTATGAAAATAGTTCAAGGAAAACAGGATTATATTGCAGAAATATGAACTTCTGGCATCATGTAAACAGTCTATATTTGGTGCCACCACTAAGCCTCTGAATTTAAAAATTGAGTTTTTAAACCTTCCCTAGAAAATTGGCAGTATAAATCCAAATGATAAGAGCAGTTCTAAAATAAGGTTTTGACAATATCCTATGAAAATAACAATGATGGCATTATGTATTTTAGAAGATAAGGAGATGTATGGAATGATAGACTATAAAGATGTATGAACAACCATTGCCAGACTCTGAGAAAAATAATCATTATTTATGATAGTGGAACTAGATTAAGAAAATCAATGATCTATGACTTTCTATAGTATATGGAAAAACACACTCACTTTCATTTAGAAGAACATAGCCTGACAATTTTTCTCTAATACTGATTCCCTCCACAATGAGGATCAAGGGAATCAAAATGTACCTTTTTTTTCTCTACTACAGAGATGTGCCTTTTGAAGGTTGCCAAGTTTCTATTCCATCAGTTTAATTAATGCATCACAAGGCTGTAACAACCCAGGTGAAAAAGAAGAAAACTAAAAAGGATGTTACAATTTATACATTTTAATTTGGATATCTACTTTCTAAGTTAATCATTTTAGCCAGTGTTAGAGATGGAAAGACAACTATTACAACAACAATGAGTGTAAGTTTGTGGATTGCTTAAGAAAGCTGGTTAAGAAGATGTCAGTGGCTTGGGGAAAAGTAGAATTTGGTATCATCACAAGCAAATATATTTTCTGTTCCTAAATACCGGAAACTAGAGAAAAAGTTTTTCAAGTTGATGGCCCCAAAATGTAATACGCATTATGAAATTGGGCTAAATAAAGCTTGGCAAAGGCAATTCAATGGGGAAAAGATCATCTTCTAACAGAAGGTTTAGGACAACCAGGCAATCATGTGCAAGAAATAAATAATTAAAAGCTAATCCAATTTTTTTTTTTTTTTTTTTTATTCTTAGGGCTGGGGATATAGCTCAGTTGGAAGAGTGCTTGCCTTGCATGCACAAGGCCCTGGGTTCAAGCCCCAGCACCAACAAAAAAAGAAAAGAAGAAAAAAAATGGAGCTGGGGATATGGCTCAGTTGGTAGAGTATTTGCCTTGCATGCACAAGGCCTTGGGTTCAATCCCCAACACCGAAAAAAAAACCATTTCTTTAAAAGTTAATCTGCATAAAGCCCTTAAACCTTTCACATCAGTTGAATCAAAATGGACCTCAGATACAAATGTGAATTATAAATTTTGAAATTTCTCAAATAAAATACAGAGGAATAGCTGAATGACCTTGAGTTTGGCAGAGTTTTAGATATAAGATTAGTAATAAAATTTGTGAAAACTAAAACTGATGAGAAAGACTTCATTAAAATTAAAAATATCTGCTCTATTAAGAGAATGAAAGTATAGGCAAAATTTGGAAGAAAATATTTGCAACACATACATGATACTGGATAATTATGTAAATATACAAAATACCTAAAATTCAACAGAAAGTCCTAGAGAATTTAAAAAGGGAACCCAAGGTCTGAAAACATACATCAACAAAATGGAAATACAGATAACAAATAGGCATACAAACATTCTCAAAATCATTGGCAGTTAGTGAATTGAATTAAAAGTGCTAAAATACACATATTAGAATGTCTAAAATTAAAATATCAAATGCTGGTATGGACATAGAACAACAGGAATTATCTTTATTGCTGGAGAGAATGCAAAATGATACACGCAGTTTAGAAAACTCTTTGAAGTTCTTATTTGTTTTTGGTTTTACAAAACTAAACATTGCTTTATCATATAACACAAAAGGCACACTTTTAGCCAGGCGTGGTGGTGCATGCCTGTAATCCCAGCACTTGGGAGGCTGAGGCAGGAGGATTGAGAGTTCAAAGCCAGCCTCAGCAACTTAGTGAGGCCCTAAGCAACTCAGTGAGACCCTGTCTCTAAATAAAATACAAAATAGGGCTGGGGATGTGGCTCAGTGGTTGAGTGCCCCTGGGTTCAGTCCCCAGTACTCCCCCCACCAAAAAAGGCACACTTTTAGATATGTACACAATGATCAAAAAAGAATTTCCACCCAGAAACCTGTACATTGATATTTACTGAAACTTTAATCATAATCTCTCAAATACAAAAAGAAAGATGTGACTTAATAGGTGAACAAGTACAAACATTGGGATATTTATCTGTAATAGAATGTTATTTGGTGATAGAAATGAGCTTTTGAGGCCCCCAAAACATGAGAAAACTTAAATGAAAAGTACTAAGTGATAGACTGCAGTCTTAATTATTCAAATTATGTGCCTTTCTGAAAGAGCCAAAACTTAGGAAGCCCTAAAATCACCAGTTTCCAATGGCTGTAGAGAAGGGTTAGGAGGACTTAGTAGATGAAATTCAGGAAAAGTGTTGGGTAGTGAAGCTATTGTGTATGATAGTACAGTGGTGAGCTACAAAATGTGCTTCTGTCAAAACCCATAAAACATTGAATAAAAAGTTTACAAAGACAGAAACTTAATGTATACAAGTTATAAGATAAAACAGCTTTTGGGAGGTGAGGACTTAAAGAACAGCCCCAGGAAGAAATGCAGACTATGACATGAGTATTTTGCTTCATTAGAAATGGAAGAAATGGACTCAGTGAAGGCAGAGAGAGGGAGTTTCTGAGTAGAGAAAATGAATTTCACCTATGCACCACAATGTAGTTAATAAAGTTGTTGGGATGTGGGATGATAATTCTCTTGCTGAAGCTGATCAATTAAGCAAATAGACCACAGGTCTCAGAGTCAGGTTTCTTATTCTTGTTTTCATCTTCTAAAAATTCACAGATAAGAGAAAGAAGTTAGCATGTTCTCTTTTCATAAAATTTGGAGTTCTCAATGTAAACTGATTTATATTAATATAGATGGCCACATAGTACAATATTTA
Organism: Glaucomys volans; assembly: GCA_020662805.1. NCBI lineage: Eukaryota > Metazoa > Chordata > Mammalia > Rodentia > Sciuridae > Glaucomys > Glaucomys volans. The sequence goes on from JAJEJO010004523.1 coordinate 311,868, forward strand.
GAGATGTGTGTAGATGTGTGATGTTTATATACACATGTGCATACTATTTGCTCTGTCAGCTGTGATAGTCTAGAACCCATAACACCCAGTACCAATGAACTCACCTATACCTCAGGTCTTGGTTTCTAGTAACCATATTCCAAGAAAAAAAAGTAGGATTCAAAGAGAAATAGCAGATTCTGGTAATAGAACAAGAAATGTATGATGAGTCTGAAGCATCTGCTAGCACCACAAATTTTTCTCTCTTTCTCTCTCTCTCATACAAAACAAAAATATATATTAATGGGATATGTTAAAAGAAAATAGGATGAATGAATCCACATTGATGACACTGAAATGTTCTGAATATTAGAATAAAAAAGTATTGATGTAATAGGTAAAATAAATATCCACAAATTATTAATAAATTTATTTTAATATAAATGAGTGGTTGTGTAATAATTGGGGAAGAAGAGAAGCAGCTCTATAAAGATGGATTCCAATTATTTCTACAGATGCTCTTCCCTCATGGAGGAAGAACACAAATGCTCACTTCCTAAGCATACCCTGCTCTTAGTAACTTCCTTTCCAAAAGGACAAAATGGAAATTGACTGAAACAAGTACCTCAACATTAGAGAAACCTGACAAACAGCAGGTCAGCCAGATCATTAAGGCCAATATCAAGAGTGTTAAATAAAGGATAGCAAGGACCCTTGATATGAAGACATGAAGTCACTTGACCTCTCTGATCCTCTTCCACAAGCACCTGATCCCACTCTAATTAGAGAATAATGTCTGAAAAATTCTAATGGAGCAGCATCTTACACAGTACATGACCAGTACTCCTAAAATTGTCCAGGTCATCAAAAACAGAAAGCTCTGATGAATTATCTTTGCCAAGGAGGAGCCTTAAGTGACATGACTCCTAAATGAAATGTACTATGTTAGATGTAATCCTGAAAGCTACATATGAACAAATTATGGACATTGATAATTTATTATATATCAACATTGTTTCACCAATTATACAAATACATCACATGAATGTAAAATCTTGAAAATAGACAAAAATGGACGCAAAATTTTGAAATACTATAAACTATATTCTCAATTTTTTAAAACTATAATAAAATATGTCTATTTAAGAAAAATAAAGCAATTCGAATAGTGAGAAGTATGGGGCTAGACGCTTGTTTAGTCAACTTTTTCACTGCAGTCATGAAAAGACCCAAGAAAAACAATTTTAGATAAGGAAAAGTTCATCTGAGGACCCACAGTTACAGAGGTCTCAGTCTCTAAAAGACCAGCTTCATTTCTCTGGGTTCAAGGTGACACAGAACATCATGGTGGAAGAGTGCCATGGAGGAAAGGGACTCAAGACATTCCATCAGGAAGCAAAGAGAGACTGAGTTAAGCCCACAAAATACGTAATCCAAAAACACCTTCAATGACCCACCTCCTCCAGCCACACCCTACCAGCCTACAGCTACCACCCAATTAATCCTTGTCATGGGATTAATTTACTGATTAGGTTAAGGCTCTTTCAACCCAATCATTTCACCTATAAACCTTCTAGAATAGTTTCACACATGCGCTTTGAGAGGATACCTCACATCCAAACCATAACAGTACTGTTATTTTCAGTATTGAGGTCAAAGAAGGCCTCTTTAGTACAGGGACATTTAAGTAGAAGCTCAAAGGAGAAAGGGAACAAGCTATCAGGATTTCAATAGGAACAGCCTGCAGAGAAATGACCCAGCACAATGCAAACACTTGACTGCAAGGTGGGAGAGAAATCATGTTTAGGACAGAAGACTTCACAGAAAGCACAAAAATGCACCTATAGGCAAGGGAATGAGAGATAGAGCAATGAGGTCGAAGTGGCAGCAGGCTCCTTAGTCCTTAAAATCATTTGGTGTTTTCTTCCTCAAGAGGATTTGTGGAAGAGAAGATCATGATACAAGTGAAATGTTGAATTAGTAATTCTGGCTACAACATGAAAAATAGACTTTACAGCATAAGGAAAAAGGTATAAAAATGATAAGAAGGCAATTAAAATAAAAAAGCTCTGTTTATAATAAATCATTAATTGAAATAAAAATATGTAGAAAAACAGGGAAGAATTAAGACTTTGTTTTGAACAACAGATTAGATTGTCATTTACTAAGAGCCATTAGAAGTATTCATAAAGTTGCCTTTGGGAGTGGAAAGTCAAGGTTTTTATTTATTTATTTGTATTTTTTTATTTATTTGTTTTTATATATTTTTTTGGTATTAGAGATTGAACACAAGGGTATTTACCCAATGGGTCACATTCCAGCCCCTTTTATGCTTTACTTTGGCACAGAGTCTCACTAAGTTGCTTAAGGCCTTCCTAAGATGCTAAGGATGGCTTTGAATTCACTATCCTCCTGCCTCAGCCTCCCAAGTTGCTGGGATTGCACGTGTGTGTCACTGTGCTTGGCCAAGGTTTTGATTTTGAAAAAGTTGAGCCATATATCCCATTTAACACATACATCAAGTTATTCAAATATTCATTTGACATTTGAGTGGATATCATCACTCAAATATGCATTTGGAAAATCAAGTCTGGAATTTATAGTTGTTGAGACTAGACTAACAATACTACAGTCCATCAGTATATTCTACAATTGTTAAAATTATCGAAGAGGTTATAAGTATACATCAACAAATAATAATAAAATTTTAAATTCAATGCAAGTTAAGGAAAACACAAATGTTAAAATGAAAGTTTGAGCTTACAAGATCTGATATCCGCAAAATATTTCAGCTAAAATACCTGCAAAATATTTCACTTCAACTGCTCACCAAAAAACAAGTATAGTATTCAGTGTTATCTTGGACAAAATAGGACAGGCATAGTTCTTGGTAAAAAGAGGGAAACTCAAATAATTATTTGAATATTTTAAGTGGAGAGAAAAAAATCTTGAAGTTTTTTCTTCTATGTATTTTAACAATATACAAAAGAAAAAGGTTTTAAAATTGTTTACAATGTTTGACCAAGTAACTTAAATTTTAGAAAGTGTCCCAAGAAATTAGTCATTGGAGAGAGATGTTTAGGTAGAAGCCTGTTTATTATATCACAACATATTGTTAGATTTGCTAGAAGTTTTATTCTCTTCAGATCAAATCTAAGCTCTTCTTTACTTTCCTCAGTGCCACGGGAAATAAACTTCAAGAATTGAATTGGTGGGTTCACTACTCCTAGGCTGGTTTTCCAGAGCATGAAGCACAGGCAGGATATCTAGGGAGATGACAGGAGGGGTCTCTTTTCCTATATGTTGCACCTTTAGGATTTGACTACTTTTCTCTAACATGAGCCACACCTTTCAGATAGCACTGTGCTAGAACAACAGGTTCCCTTCTCTGGAGTAACATCAGCTCCAGTCCTGTGAATTTTCATGCCCAACATGGGTAAGAAGTTCATGCCCTTAAGAATTCTTAATGGCACCATCCGTAGTTCCTTCCCTCAAGTATGACCAAGCCTTCTACTAAACCCTTCTCCTGCATTTCATTTGAGTACATCATCAGTTTTATGAAAGCACTCTATAGAAAATATTAAGGAAAAGATGAAAATGAACTAAATGTCTAAGAGCAGAAGAAGGGTAAACAAATCGTGCTTATTTTATGAAATACATTATAAAATCATTAAGAAATCTAAATAGTTATTCTTTCACCAAATATGTATGAATTGCCTACTTGTTTCCTAGGCATTTTTCTAGGTGAACACAATGGCTGACTTCTAGGACAGTTTACACGGTATGAAAATAATCCACATACATAACAAGGCAGAGTTTATGACACATCTCTGAATAAAGCACTGCCATTAGAAGTCATTTACTGACTAATATTTAATCTCCTGAGAAAATGAAAGAAAAACTTGAATTTGTATGCCAGACTTTTAATCAGTGGAGAAAGCTATAAATGAATTTTCAGCCTTTGGTTTCATGTCAGCTTTCAGCTCAGAAATGAACATCAGAGGCTGTCAGATGCAAGTTAATGAGTATCTTATATGAGTCAGCCTACAGTAAGTACTTCGCACATAAGAAAAGACTCAATGTTTAAAAATTATTCATATTTAAAACTGCATTGGATTTAACAGAACTTCTTTCCTGAGTCAGTTTTGAAAAGCAGTATTGTAGGGAAGGGAGAACAGGAATGGGTGGGTAGGAGGTCAAGTTCTAGGGCAATATTGAGGGGAACAAGGGGAACTGAATTAACTATAAAAGATAAATTCTAAAATAAACATGCAATAATTTATGATAATTTTCTCAGAGATATAAGTGATAAGCAAGATTAATTAAATATTCAAGGTAAATTTTTTGTTGTTTTAATAGTACTTTGTCATTCTGGTGATTGACTAATTTTTTTAAAGCACAAAATAAGCCTAAGTCTTATACTATTATATGAGAAAAAAAATTTTAACATGTAACTATGAAAGTATTTTTAGAAAATAATTGTGGTATAACAGTATGTGTGCTTCTTAATTAATGTAGTAAATAGCAAGCTCCAGGAGTAGAAGTAATTATTGCCACTATCTCAGAGAAGGACTGCATACACAAGGCACTTAGTATGACATGTAAATTCTACTGATGACAAAGTCTTAGATACTTCTAATGCAGACATGCATACTCATAATCATAACTGAGGTACACACTAAATGTCACTTTAAACGAATGGTAGAAATGTATATGTAATTTTTTTTAGTTTGAATTTATGAACTTTGAAAATACTTCTATTAACTTTATAACACAGAAGAATTTACATTTTGAAAACGATGGGATTTTATATTGTCATTGACAAGAAGAATGGGATAGTGGAACAAACAGTAAACCTGGAGTGAGTAGATGCAAATCAATATTTGGAGTTTGCTAAAGTCTTAATGGGTTTCTGAATATATTAACTGGGTTTTCTTTTATCATTTTGCCTAAACTGAGAATGATAACCTTATCTTATAAGGAGATAAAATGATTAAATAAAACATGTGTACAGTAGAAAGAATTTGAAATATAGTGGATCTGTAAAATGTAATTTTAGTTATTCTTCACCTGAAACTTTGATTAGGGTGATAATATAGTTATAGTCTAGGAAAGGAAATTAGAACACTGTGTATTTGCCCAGGGAACTACAAATGAAATTGGAGATGGTCATTAAAAATTATTACATTAATCATTTTAAAGGCATAAGCACATTTATGGTAGATAGTAAGTTTAATGTAATGTGGTGCTCCATTCAGATCCCAATTACGAAGTCAGTCCACAAACCTTATAACCTGGAGTACCACAGCTCATTGTGTGTGATGCAATTAAAAATATTATTTGTTCCAACTTTGTTAAGGGAGGAAACAAATGACTTACAATTTGGACTGAGTTTTATAATAACTCCACCCAGAATACACACACATCAATTTAAAAAATATGTTACTGAGTAAATCAGGTTTCTTGATGTAATTTCCAAGATATGGGTGAAGTATCTTCCCCATGATGCCCTCAGATATTAGAAATAGCTTGTAAATCACACAGATATCCTATCACTGAATTCCTGGTTAGTAAATATGGGGCTGAGTCTTCCTCTTGGAGAGAAATATTTAAAAATGCCACCTGGATGTGACATTTTGGTCACAAGCAGGTTTGTCTTTAAGGGCAAGTTGAAGGGTTTGATAGTTTGTATATTGATTCAATGTACTTGGAGTGGGAGAGAGTTGCAGGGACATGTAGCAAGTTATAATTTTTGCATCAAGATTAGAGGAAGTTTCTGACCAAGAGATTCATGAACCAAAAGACACTCTACCAGCTCTGCCACACAAACAATAAACAGTGGGGACAAAAGGGCACTGTGAGCACCATAAATACCTTTCTTCTGAGAGCAGAAGACAAACACAGAGTTATTTATAGCAATTTTTACATTAAATTCATTTAAGTGATATTGTAAAAACATACAAGTAAATACTTGATTGGATACTATATGATGTTCAGTACATGTATTTACTGTGCAATGTTTAAATCAGTTTAACCATAATTTATCCTCTCAAACTGCATCGTTTCTGTGTGGTAAAGACATTCAAATACTTTCTTCTAGATTTAAAACATATATATGTTTTATATATATATATGTATATATATCATGCATTATCATAATCTACCATCATGCACACCACAAATCTACACAAGTACACACCTACAACATCCCACTAGAATTTCTCACTTCTATCTAGCTATAGCTTAGTCCCCACTGATCAACCAATCCTTCCCCCTCAATCTCTCTCATTGCTGTAGCAATTCTGAACACCTGTTACAGACCCTGGTAATCCAGGAGTGAAGAATGAGGCTGTGAGCAGAGTTCATTCTTCAGTTCTACTTACTGAGAAGGGCTCCCATATCTATGGCTCTCTGTGCTCTTTTACCTTTTGGGATTGTTTCAGTAGTCTCTTTGGCCACCCGTATAGAAGACCACAGACAGTATGTACATACAATCTCTGAAAGCTGATGGACTCAGCAGCATTTTTAACCTCAATGAGATCCTGATATTTTCTATTTGTTTTGGTGGTTTATTCAGCAAGGAAAAACTCTAAAACCTGTGGACCTCTTCTCTGTTTGATTCCAATTTCATAGATCAAGAGACACACCACAGAGACAGTATCATTTTAAGCATACTTCTTAGGTTTTCTATATTTATTTTATTACTATCACTCCTCAACTTTATTGGACCAGTCACAAATTTAACATGAGAGATTTTGTACAATAAAAAGGATTCACTGGGAATGAAACCCTTCATGGTATCCTTCATCTTGCTTATATAATACATTCAGAAGTTTAAAATTAGAATCGCTTTTCTCTTGAATTGTTCTTTGCTAGAAGACTTCAAATAATCCATTTTCACACAAAGGTATTCCTTTAACTTTATTGTGATAAAAAAAAAAAGCACCCACACATAACATGAGATCTATCTCAACATTTTTTTTGTTAATTGTACAATACATTCTTATTAACTATAGGTATAATGTTGTACACAAGATTCTAGAACATCTTCATCTTGCAAAACTGAAAATGCACTTTCATTCAAGAGTATTTATACCCATTTCTCACTCCCTCTGCCCTCTGGAAACCTATGTTTTCCTTTCTGCTTTTACGGGTCTGACTACTTGAAATAGTTGATACGAGTGGAATCATTCAGTATTTGTCCTCATGCTAAATGAAATAAGCCTGTTATACACAGAAATATTCATAAATATTTTACAAAAATTATCAGAAGAAGTAGCCCTACTCCCTTTTCTTGCTAGTCTCTCATGCGTTTTTCATCCTTATTCCCTTACTTTCTGGTCAGCAATGTAACAAAAGCCTCTCTCAACTGATCCCTTTATTATATAGTACTTCAAAGACACTGCTATAGTGACCAACCCAAACTAATAACATTCTGCTTTTCACTTTCTCCTAGTGCTAAAAGTTCACAGAGTTTAGAATCTTCTTCCAAGTTATCACAAGTTATAATTTTACAAAATATTATACTTGTGCGTAAGCTGGAATTCCATCTTTTGAGACCCTGACAAGACTTTATTAGTCTTAAGCTAATGCTACAGTTTTTATATTTTTCTTTAAGACAGCATATTACTTCTGGTAGATATGTATGTACTGGTTTCTGTGGACTAAATCATGCTGTTATAACAGGAAGCTTTCAAAATCACAGTGGCTTTCAAAGCAAATATTTATTGTTACTCACTCTGTAAGCACACGGAGATTTTGCTAAGAGACTGCAATAAACTTCATTGTCATGAACTCAATGTATAGAAAGTTCCATCACCATTCTTCCTTGATCCCCAAGAGGAAAGAGGGAATGTGGACAGCCCCATGGCTCTTAAGCCTTCCTTACAGAAGAAACACCGTCATTTGCATTCACATTTCAAGGAGCCAGGATAATCCCCTGGTAAAGCCTAAATTCAGGGTCAGGTGAGATGAATGATCAAGTCATGATATGTTTATTTATTTGTTTTTGTCATAATCACCTTTCCCCTGCTGTGACCAAAAGATCCGATGAATAATTTGAAAGGAGGATAAGAGATTTAAGCTCATAGATGGACTACTCCATTTCTTGGGCCTCCAGGTGAGACGGAAGGATGTGGCAGAGCAGGCAGAAGATCATGGCACGAAGAAGCATGGAAAGAGCTGTCTTCACTATGATAAAATATGATCCACGAAGGCTTCCCCTAGTGACCCCCCTCCTTTAGCCACACTTCATCTGCTCTCAGTTATCACTCAGTTAATCCCTATTAGGAGATTAATTCACTGATTGGACTAAGGTGGCTTAACGAAATAATTTCACCTGCAGAATTTCTTCCTTTTTTTCACACATGAACTTTTGGGGGACAACACACATCTAAACCATAATAGGTCATTTATTTGTTTATTTAGTTTTGCTGTACTACGGATCAAACCTCTGGCCTTGTCCATAGTAGGCAAGCATTTCTGTCTGAACTACCCCTCAACCTTTTATGACATATTTAATTGAGAGAAAGTCAGAAATATTTGTTCAAAAGCTCTGAAGATTACTTCAAAAGCATGTGAAAATTCTTGTTGTGTGTTGAATTGTGAACCCCCAAGGGATATGTTTAAATGCCACTTCTTGGAACCTGTGAATTTGATCTTATTTGGAAATACCATCTTCATAAATATAATTCTGTTTAAGATGAGGTCATCCTAAATTGAAGTGAACCCTAATCCAATATTACTGATGTTCTTATAAGAAGAGAAAAAGACACAGGCATACAGCAGAAATAGACAAGTGAAGGAGGAGGCAGCAATCATGCCATAAGCCAAATTACCAGAAACCAGAGGACACAAAGAAAGATGCTTCACTGCAAACTTTAGAGACAGTGTGGCCCAACCAACACACTTCATTTCAAAATACTGGTGTCTAATACTGTAAGAGAAAGCATTTCTCTCCTTTGAAGCTACACAGTTTGGCCTATTTTGTTGTGGTAGCCTACAGATACCAATACAGCTCATTAAACATAAGTAGTTATTATCCATTTGTAGCGTTTCCTTGACTTTACCAAGAGAGGTCAAGAGATGTTGTCTTTGCAGCAGCATCACTGTGTTCTTAATACTGACAAAGAATTCACATGAAAATTTTTATGATTTAATACTTGGAACTGTACTGGAAAACTGTTCTATTTACTAGTTATGCATTAATCTCCTTTATGATCAGTTCCTTATTTTTTTTCTAATATGTAAAATGGTCTAAAAAAAAGGGGAACTCCATGATATTAGAAGGGAGGCTATTAGGACAGAAGGTGGCATTGGGGGACAGAGGAAAGGAAGGTGGGGAACCTAACAGGGAGTGAAACTAAACAATTATGTTTTTATTATGAACAAATATGCCACAATGAAACCCACCATTCTGTAAAATTAAAATGTCCCCCCCAAAAATTCATGGGTTCACTGGTAATTCTCTTAGAAGGTTAGAAACGTGCTCAGTTTTGTTTTGTTATTTTTAACTACATTAGTCTCTCTTTTTGCAACACTCTGATTTCAAAACAGAAGAGGAATTTTTCAAATCCATATATTGCCTCCTCTTATAGAGCAAAATCTCAAAAAACCTATATTAAAGACACATAAAAGTCAAAAAGCCTTACTCAATACTTAACATATAGTTGGTGCTTAACAATTGCTTTTAGGATTAAACCTGGAAATATAATATATCAAAGGACTAAATGAGGTAAGTCTGATATCTTTAAAAATAGGGCACTTTTCTAAATTGTAAATATTTATTTTTTAAAGATTGATCTAAAGAAGAGACCATGTCTATGTATATATAAATTACCCTTTTCCTCATCCTACATATATGAAAACTCTAGCAAAATTCCATTTGCATTCTCGAACTATACAGAGAAATAAGGTGTATCAGATCAATATTAAAGATTTTTTGGCACTGATGCCAATTTAAATGTTACTATAGTGATCACCATGGTAATGCTTTCAATTAGTGCGACACAGTCTCTGGCATAATGTGAGTCTAGTGTACTATTTGGCAACTCTATGCTGGATCTATAGATTATTTAATTGTGCCAAACAAAATCAAAATGGACAAAACAGTCATACTAAAAACAACCATGAAACTATCACCAGGTTTCAAAACTTAAAAAGTACTCTAAATAAACTTTGAAAGTATTTTAATATAAAAAGAAATTAGAATGCTTCCCTCTGCAAATCACCTATCAGAACACAATATAGTTACAAAGAATATATCCTTAATATCTCTGTGGCAAACACTGGTATTAAAATTCCAGGTTTTATTTCAGCCGGAATGACTATCTAAAGATGAACAAACACAATCACATATGATGTATGAACCACTATTATTAAAAGCTGCAGGAGGGCAATAGAAAAAGGGAAATGATAATGCTAACATAGCACTCATTTATTACTGTTATAATTAGCATTTGTGAGGAACATGCCAGGCACTATCCTAAGTATTGCACAGTTTGTGGTAGCCATTTGTTTGTTAAACTAATTAATTGTGGGACCATTATATTTAGGTGGCTCATGCACCCTGCATCCCCACGTGAGCAAATGAAACTCAGCTCAATGTGTGTGGCCATATCCCAGGAAAATGAAGCAGGCTTAACCAGTCAGAAGCTGCCAACTATTCTTTAACTCAGAATTTTAAAGCTCACATTTTACTCTAAACAATGAAATATTTTCTTTCTCTTACTTCCACAAAAATTTTAGAGAAGATGCTCCCACATATCCTTCTGGTAGAGCCCAGCTGCTTGTAGTCTGGTGGTGCCTCTTCCATCAATCATTGCCTGCTTCATTCAACTCTATAAATATAATATACCTAGGTTCATCTTTTAGTAATTTATTTTCACATCCGTTTTGACTGAAACAGAAACAAAATATTTTATATCGATGTGCACTTCCATATGTTTTGATGCATGTAAAAATTGTATAATATTTTAATCTGTTTAAAATATCTGTCTCCTCAAGCATTTATCATCTCCTTCTATTCAGCCCATGTATCCACTCTTCCCAACCTATAAGATTGGGCTTCATTGGCATCTTGATATTGCATATGCTATTGTAGCCATTTTCTGTTGTTTTAGCAAACTACTTAAGGCTCAGACTTTACAAACAATAATGGCCATTTCAGACGCTGAAATTCCAAGATAATGTGGCCTCATCTATTTGGTTTATGTCAGATCCTCATGGCAATGGCATCAAAATTACAGGAGCAAGAACAGAAGAACTAACAGTGCAAGAAGGGAAGACAGATTCAGGGACCAGACTTATTCCTGTTAGAGTAACTCACTTTTGTGGAAACTAGGAAAGGTTCTATGAGAAATTTATTCATCTCCTTTGAAGGTGATGCTTCCAATGACTAAATTACCTACCCATAGTTCCATCTCTTAAACATTCTGTCACCCTCCACCACTGCAATATTGGGGATAAAGCTTCTGGTATGTGAAACCATGGGGGACACAATCAAACCATGACACTACACTCAAAATGTAGCCATTCATCAATAGCACATTATCTTAAATCATATGATATTCTCAAAATCCACTTGATAAAAGTGGTGTTATTCCCCTTTCACACATACAAAGCGAAATTTCAGAACAATTAAACACATTGCCCAAAGTAACACATTTACTAGTTAGTGAAGTAGAAAACAACAACAACAAAAAAAGGTTGAGAACCAGTAACTGGTACCCACCCTGGTGATTAAGAGTTAGGCAATGGTTTCCATTGGTGAGCATGAAGTTTTTAACAGAATGTGCTCATTGATGAAATGTGATTGAATCAGACAAATTAAGGACACTGAGAAGCTAAGAGTAGGACCAGATTTCTTCTGATTTTTGCTACTTTTCCAATAATAACTTCAAACTTTATTTATCCATCATTGTAAATAGAAATTAATGTACAGCTAGAGAATTCTCATTCATTTCCTGACAATCAGGTACTTACCCCTTCTTTTTAGAGAACACCTCAAATGCTCCTGTATTTTCCCAAACTCTATAATAATTTAATCCTACTCTACTGGACCAATATCTCAGATTTCTCTTTCATGGGTAAGAACTAAATATTCCCTTCCTGTAAGATGTAATATATACCTAACAGAGTTTGAGTTCCTGATGCTACGGGGGTGTTAAGTATTTTGTCAATGGTAGCTGGGATTTCCTGTCAAAGTATATATCTCTGGTGCCCAAAAAGTAATATGCTGTAATCTAAATATGAATTCTGACAGTTAATAATATGATTATAACAGGTTATTTTCTTAGTTTTTTCTGCAAATAAGTTGATTTGACTGAATCAAACAAAGAATCTGATTAAATCATCATGTTAAAGATAGTATGGTAAAATTTGCATTGATATGATTTGTTGGGCACTGTATGTGATACCCAATAGATATACCTTATATAAATATACAAAATATCAATACAGTAATAGATAAAGCCTTAAATAGCTATAGATACAGATAAATTTATATAGATTTATTAGAAAAAATATTGAACATAAGCTGAGAGGGTTGAACCAATTGTGCTCCCAGTTGATGGACTATAATTATTGTTGTTCATACAAAGACCTTCTCTTGTTTCATTGTTTCACTTTTATCCCCATCTGTCACTCTCCATCATCCAACTTCCCTAAGGCTTTTTAATTAATAAGAACCTGTGGATGTAAAGTGTTTTTCAATGAAAATTAACAATCCTTTTCATATCCCAAGAGGTTAATGTAGAATTATGATCTGGTTTGTAGAAGGAAGACTTGAAGTGACTCCATATCTTACCTGTGCTTTATAAATTGGAGATGAAACAGGACACACAACTATAGTGGATTATTTCAACGTTTCAGATATGTTCTCTTTCACTTTGTACTTATTTCAAATAATTTGAATTCATTTCTAAAACACTTTAAAGTTTAAAATGTCTACATTTAATTAGAGTTGCCACAAAACTAAGGAGATTAATAAAGGACTGAACTATTTCTGTTAGAACAGAGACACTTCGAAAGGGAAGGCATTTATTTTTCACTTAAATGATCATGTTCTCACTATTAATCCTTGCAGAACACCTTTTTTCTGTCACAAGAAATAATGTAAATAGACAAAAATTCATCAGTGCTAACCTCCTAAAATCATACCTTAAGTTCCTTATACCTCTTGCTATATATGGATTTTTCTCTGTGGGAGACTAATTTAACTATTAATGGCATAAAATCAGTTACTCTGTTGTTTTCTTTATATTTTTACTAAAGGGAACATTTGTCTATTGGTTACGCAGCACCATTGGGCATCAGAGATATGAAATACTCAAAAGAATTATATTTATCAAAGCTAAAATAACTTCAAACACTTGCCTCTTAGAAAGTTGTCTGTTGCTAAATATAAAATCTAAAATATAAGTGTTGGTTCCTTGAATATTAATATAGGTTCCCAGAATTACTTAATGCAGATTTCTGCTACTAAAAATTATATCCATGTATGCTGTCAAACACTTGACACAAAAGCTTTCGCAAATGGAAGTCACTACTTTTCACAGCTGTATCTCTAATAGGATTCTGCTTATTAAGCATGTGAGGGTCGTCCGTGTCAACAGTGGTATTAAGAACACTCACCATGCCATCATCTCCCAATAATAACACAGAGCAGCATGATTTTTAGTCGATGATTTTGTCATCCTGACCTAACAGAGATCATCATCATCCTGAGAACTGTTGCTGGTAAATAGGAATAGGGACTGGGCAGAGTGAGGCAAATTCAAATGTGTGATGGCATCTTATATAATTATTAGCAAAATATTCTATCCCAACATTTTGTGCATATTTTAATGTGAATAGCCACTGGTTTTGAAAAGCCTATTCTCTCCTTAATTAAAACAGTTCTTAGAGGTGAAAACTACAGTTTCTCAATAAATCTCTGACAATACTGGAATTCTACTACTTTCTATTAGTAAAATTTATCCATAAGTGTTTTCCAGAAACTTGTAAGGAGTATAGATTTGGGGAACATTCGCAATTCATTTTCACAACATAATAAGATAATCAATATACGCTATTATGGGTAGGGTAAAAAATGAAGATGAGAGAGATTATCATTTGATAAAAAGATATATTATCATTAAAGAATTTCATAATGTGAACACAATGAATTGAACCCTATAAAATGTTTCATTACATTACATATTATCATCTGCCCTCAATTCAGAAGGGAAGCCAATTTTACCAATGTACTTGAAAATCTCTACATTATACATCACATAATAAAGCATAGTAATGTTTGGGTGCTTATACACTTTTAGTTTTCCAAGTGCTGCATTAAATAACTTGAGGACTTGGTTCTTTCATTTAGAGAGAAATTTCAGCATGCATGGGCACATAATTTTCTACTAAAATAGTACTTTTAAATAAAAAATACTAGGAAGTCATTGTAGAAATTGTGAAATAAAATTAACTTCAACAACCAGAAATGCCCTTAAGAATCAAAAACATTGTATATACACTTTTTATTTAAGAAATTTTGTTGAGACAGAAAAGTAAAGAAGCAGAGAAAAAGTTTCAAAGAACATTGTTTCTTGTTTGAAAACAAGGAAGGGCTTTTTAAAATTTTTTTCCTCATCTAGTATTAATCCTTGGCAGTTTTCTGAAGGGTTGCATTCATATCATGGGGAGTTCTTGGAGCCAGAGTTATCAAGATCTTTGAGTTTTTCTTTCTTTGTCTCCTTTGTAAGTTAGGTTATCATCATTGTGACCAACATACCTGACAAGAACAACTTAGAGGAGGAAAAGTTATTCTGACTTATCAAATTACATTTGGCTCATGGTTTCAGAGGTTCAGTTCATGGTTGGCTGACTCCATTACTCTGGGTACAAGAGGACAGAGAATACGGTAGCAGAAGGATGTGGAGGAGGAAGTGCCTCTGTTCATGAAGACCAGGGAGCAGAAAGAGTGTGGGAAAGAGACTGAAAGGAAGTTGTAGCCTTCCAGTGACCCACCTCCAGCCACTTTCTACCTGCCTACAGTTATCAATCATTCATATTATTAATCCACTAAAAGAGTTAATTAGCCAATTAATTCATAATCTAATAAAACTCATAATCTAATCATTCACCTTTAAACATTCCTGCATTAGTAAAAGATCTTTTGGGGGACACTTCACATCCAAAACATAATACTTACTTTTCTCCTACATCATGAACTTCCAACTTTAGTAACTATAGGAACTCCTCACCTCAAAACTCTTCATGTCATCTTTCTAGTTTTTTTTTCCCTTCAGTCTCAGTTTTGTCAGTTTCTGTCATGCAAATGTCAAAGTACTTTTTGAAAAATACTATTTCTGTACTGTATTTCCATTATCATAGGAAACACATACTTCTCATGTACATTTAATTAAGGATGGGAGATGAACATCCTCTACAGGGAAAACTATTATGAGTCCTTGCACAGTGAAAAAATGAAGACTCAGAAAGGTCCTCCAGGATAAGATTGGGTTCGAGACACATGATCTCTCTCCAGAGAATATGTCTGGTTTCTATGCTTTAAAATAGGCTCTGGTACCTATCCTCTTTCCCACAGTTCCATTATCTAATCTCCCACTAATATTCCAAATTCTGGCCCTCTGCATCCTAATGTGCATCTTCCTTACCAGTGAGACAGAGAATGAGAGGAAGAGAGAGAGAGAAAAAAAAAAGTGTTCATGTGTGTGTCAGAGACAGCGACAGAGAAGCAGAGAGAATTTAGATAATTAAGACTCATCCTCATTATTTCTGATATTATTGTTTGTTTTCCTAACACCAAAAATACTCATGTTTTCCAGTCATTATTTACATCAGAGGTCCCCTAATGCAGAAATGCCCCCAGGTTGTTTTTGAGAAATTTGTTCAAACTGAACCTTTTTATCTTTTCATTTATAAGATTTTGAGGGAAGGCACCAGGGACTCTAAGGACTCTGTGTAGATCAAGGTAATCCCAAATATTACAGCATTTTTTCACGTCCCACATTCATACAGGTGAAATGCCTGTACATAACTTTTATTTTTTGATTCTAGGACCTAACACAATGTACATTGTTTTACTTAAATTTTGAACACTCTGGTAGATTTATTTTTTAAAAAATTCTATTTTTTTTTTTAGAATAGAGTACATGATTTCCTAACTATCTTATAAATTGAAGAAAGATTGACATTCATTTTGCTTAGAAATTCATTAATAGCAAAGTACTTAAGAAGAGGCATTTCAAAAACCAAAAGCACTGAGGGGGTATTGGATCCCAATTCAGCACTCCTGATTCTATCTGCACTTTTTTCTGACTGGTTCACATACAAGAGCTTTAATCTATAGCCTGTTGTAGTTGTGCATGTATTTGTGTATTATATTCTTTCTCTTTTCACTGATATTACATTTTGGGAAGTACATGGGTAATTTTTATGAAATGTTGTGTATGTGAAGGTAATTTTTTGCTTCAGAATGGTAAAAATAGGCATTGTTTCTGATAAGGTGGAAAAAAACAAATGATATTTTTTATCATTTTCTAAAATGAAACATTGTAAGACCCAATATCTTTCTCAGAAAATTATTTGGATTGATTACTATGTTATGAATGGAAATATTAAAAAAAAAAAAACTGGGCTGGGGATATAGCTCAGTTGGTAGATGTTTTCTGTGTAAGCACAAGGCCCTGGGTTCAAGGCCCTGGGTTCAATCCCCAGCACTGCAAAAAATAAATAAATAAATAAATAAATAAATAAATTTTTTAAAAAAACTATGCTAATCTAAACAATGGAAAACCATTTAATCTGGTTAACCATTTCCTATTTATAGGGAAAATTGGAGCAATTTGTTTTTCACATATTATGTATAGACTTTTCCTAAGATATATACACATATGTATATATATATTTACATATATATGTAGTCTTGATTTAACAACACACAAACACACACAAAGGAAAATATTTTATATCTACTTAAAATTGGGAGAAAAATAGTACAAAATATTTAATTAATTATAACCATTATAATCAATGATAAAATATTAAAATATTAGTGCTTGCTTGCTTTTAGGATTCTCCTATTAGGAAGTTCAATTTATCTTTATGGAAAGTTCTTTCTGATCACAGGAAGCCCTTTAAGTCATGTAGATGTAGTTAAACTGCTGGTCTTACACTTTCTAATAGAAAAATCCAAATGCTCATGTATCATACCAAGACATAAAGAATTCTGTTTAATACTGTATTTTTTAAAATTCTGTCATCTTTGGACTAATAGGACCATAGTGTAATATTTCATGTTTAAAAATCCTTTTCTACAATCAGAGGATTAAGAGTTCTGGACCTTCAAATTTACACTCATGCCAAATAGTACTTGTTTTGAGAGATGTATCCCATCTATGAGCAGCCAAGGAGGGACACGTTCAGGAGTCATTAGTCAAATGTGGAGGTCCTTTAGAAAAATATAGTTTAGATTTAGCAACTACATTTTGGATTTTATTTATTTTTTCTTTCCTGGGAACTTGTGTGCCCTACATAATCTTTATTCATTACCCCCCTCCTGTAGAGTGTAATATTTATATATGCACACTTAAGTGTATGTGTGTGTATATATATATATATATATACACATATAATAATGCTATATGTATACTATATATATATATATATATATACTAATTTATTAGTATGTCTAGTAGACTAGTAGGTCTAGTAGTCTAGTAACACTCAGACTAGTAGGTCTGGTTCTTAGTAAACAACAGGGACTAATTTGGGTTAAATACTAAGATCAACTGTGAAACTTGGGGAGTAATCCTAAGTGGTAAAAGGTGAAATACAGAGCTTTAGATGCACTCATATTTTAAAGAAATAAATGCTGGGATAGACTCAATTTCCTAGGTGGGACTACGATTGAATATTTGGTTAAGAAAGAAAAAGACAACTATAGGAGACTGGGAAACATAGGTACCTAGCTGCTGTTACTCATGAGAATGAAGATAAGAAGATGCAGATATTGATGGAGATGGAGCAGCAGACATCTATCATATAAATATATTTTTAAGATATTGGTGTCATTTTATGGAGAGCTTTTTGCAAAGTAACAGCCATATGTAGCATTTGCATATGGTAGAATGAAGCTTATGGTAAAACTTTTGTATGTGTACATTCATTTCTTCTTCCACAGAACACATAAGGCAGAAAAATTGGCATGAAGAAGGAGATGTTTCTCCTTACATCTAACTGAGAAAAATATAGCCAACTAATAATATGTAAATAGTGTATAAATGAACACATGTGAAACTGATTTTTAAATTCACTCATTGGAAATAGTGGTTTTATAAATTCTTTGAAATAAAATGATATTTAAAAGAAAGAAAATGAAAGCAAACAAGAGAATTATTTCAAGAAAATATTGTTAATATTAATCTACTGCTTATTATTATTTTATGCTATCAAATTCTTAAAACAATGATTGAAATCGAAATTATCGAAAAATTTAATGTTCAAAAAGAGGTGTTATCATATTGGAAGTCTGGGTTTAGGATGTGGACAGCTTTGTAGTAGATGAAATAAAATTATATTTCACTTGAATATTGGGTGATTGACATTTCCATTCTAATTTATTTTATATACTGAATACTAGCATTTGTATTTCAAAATCCAAGTCTAAAATATTTTTAGCTGTGGAAATACAATTGTCTCAATTTAATGTGCAAATTGAATTGTCTCAATTGCCTACTACAGTATTTCAAGTATACTAATGAAAATCATTATTTAAACATCTTTTAGTAATTTCAAGTTGTTGTTTCTCCAAAATAATGACTAAGCAAATAAATTTCAGTTGCAAGTAAATAAAAATAAAAATGTACCATACATTAATTAATACAGTTAGATAATTAAAATAACAGCTTACCCTTTCTTTTTTCTGGAAGGCAACTATTCCCATATTACAGTATATTAAAGTAAAAATTATGTTTACTGATATTAAATATTAAAAAGTGTAATGTATATTAGTTTATTTACTGGAAAAATAAAAGCTTAAAACCAATATGATGATTAGATGTTTATGAATCTGTATTGCTTTAGTGTGAATACTAAATTATGTTGTGATGCTATTATAGGAAAAGAAATATATTTAGGACTTTGTTTTATGTGTATATATATATGTATATATATATATATATTACATAAAGTTCCTGTTTATATTATATGTATTGATGTATTATTGTCTATGTTATTACTGAAATAACTGAGGAAATAGTCAAAAATATTTAAAATAAGAATTTATAGAATATATAACATCTGGGTATCAATACCTTTCAAAGTCTTTCTTGGTGTTTAAATGTTTTAAGGATGATTGCTACTTAATTTATGAGTTATTTGAGTTCAAATATTTTGTTTGGAGATACAATGTTTCTAAATATAAAACTGAATATCAATTCATTTCAAATAGTATTTTGTAAAACACTTGCATTAAAAATCATTCTATAACATAGCTTCAAAATAAAATGTTCAATGACTGAGCATTCAACTTGTGAAACTACTTCAAGATGTAATTTTGGCTAATGTCTATTTGAATACTGCTTAAAATGATGACATTTATAGAGTTTTATAATGGAATAAATACTGCATCAAATATACTTCCATGTCTGTGGAAATGAGGGCATGTTAGGGCATTTTCATCTATTTTCATATTGTAATCTGGGCCATCCAAAAGAGGGAGCTAAAGCATTGTGCTAAGTAGCTTAGTTTTATGAATGTAAGATTTTCAAGCTGTTTCGCATATGAATTGAACAGTGTTTAGATGCAAATTTAACTGGGTCAGATGCTCACTTAGGTTTATTGACATATTAATGGACAGTAATTAACTTATGGTTCTGAAACTCTGTATTTTACCAGAAGAAAACAT
This sequence comes from Glaucomys volans, assembly GCA_020662805.1. Taxonomy (NCBI): domain Eukaryota; kingdom Metazoa; phylum Chordata; class Mammalia; order Rodentia; family Sciuridae; genus Glaucomys; species Glaucomys volans. The sequence continues at coordinate 331,759 of JAJEJO010004523.1, forward strand.
TTTCAGTCATAGAAAAATAAAAACAAATTATAAAAGTTTCATGGAATATTAAGTAAAATTTCTTTATAAAAATTAAGTCTTACAAAGGAGGGACGGGAATCTTACAGGCCTCCAGGAATTTGAAACACATGGTTTTCTCTACACTTATATAAAAAGACCAATAATATTGAGGTTGTTTCCGTATATATAAATACCCTTTATAGTAGTATAAATATGATGCATACATAAAACACAATCCAGGAATATATATGATTTTATTTGACTTCGGCAAAAACATTGATAAAGAGATTGTATAAGCTGATTTTGTGTGTGGATATCCAATGCAGGTACCAAACATTTTCCCTGTATAGAATTTAGCAAGATACCATTAAAATAAAGATTTCTCTGCCAAAGAAAAATAAAATTGGAAGTACTTTCCTGCAAAATGATATTATACGATAAAATTAATTTAATTAGTGAATACATTAATTTAATTCTTCCCAACATCAAACTTTCACTCCAGTAGGAAATCACAAGAAGAGGTAATTTACCTATAAATAATATATTTTCATGTAAATAGACTTAATTGAGTATCAGATATTCCTATTGTTATGTTTCCCCAAGAAACCACATTAAAGCACAGGAGGAAGCTCTTTAGTGATTTAGGGGAGTTTCTCTTCCATACTCAAGTTTTGGTTATTATTCCCAGAACATCATTGATAAACATGTTTAATAATCATTGTTTCTTCTAGGTTTGATTGATGTTTCTATTATCTGACGAGCCTAAGAGAGGCTAATTGTCAAGACATAATCTGATGAAACAGTAACCCAAAATACAGATTTATGTAAAGATGACAATAAATGGCCTCTCAAAGTAATAAATGAACTTACAGTTATTTTTAAAGCAATCAGGCCTTTTGCAAATTGAATACAGATTTATTAGAAATTAGAATTATTTACTTTTCAAATGATCCCAATATTTATCTTTAAAATGGTCAAAATGACTTACAAGCTTTTCATTAGAAAGAATTGGTCAGTTGTATTCACTACATTTTCTGTATTATGCAATTCCTTGACATAGTGAAATATTAGTTTGTGTGAACAATGTAAAATATAGCACAATTTTAAAGTTGCAGAAACACATGTAGTGAGTTTAAACTAATTAGTTGATTATACTAATTGAAGTAACTGGTGTACACAGACACACAAAAAAAGATTTAAAATAGATGCCTGAAATGTACCTTCCTTTCAGGTGTGATATTTGGATTTGTTACAAGGTAGTAATAGATGTGAATGGGCTGACAGAATGCTTGAGGCAGAGAGACTCTCCAGGAACAGGAAATGAATAAATTTCTGAATATGTGTGACAATAATGAAATTTCAAGTCATATGTTATTTATACAAAGAAATCCTGATATCACTGTGGGGAGATACAGAAGCTAGTAGAAGAGATTCAACTCATGTTGTATAAACAGTATCACAGAGAACAATCTGCATCTTAGAAATGGGGGGATGAGGGGTGGACACAAGTGAGGGCAGGAAGTGCAGTTTTTCAGATATTTCCAAGTATTTCAGTCATTTCTACTTTTTATGTTTTCCTGTAAGATGGAAAAGTTTTAGTCAACTTTTCACTGTTAGGACCAAAAGACTTTACAAGAACAATTAGAGGATAAATGTTGATTTGGGGGCTCATGATTTCAGAGGTCTCAGTCCACAGGTTATGAGCTCCATTCCTTAGGGCTCAAGGAGAGGCAGAATATCACAGGAGAAGAGTGTAGCAGAGGAACTTGACTGAGAATTGCTCCGTTAACAAAGAGAAAATATACAACCCAAAGGCACGCCTCCTGGGACCCACCTCCTCCTGGTACCGTCTAGCTGCCTAGAGTTACCATCCAGTTAATCCCTATCAGAGTATCAGTGCACTGATTAGGATAAGGCTTTCATAACTCAATCATTATACTTCTAAACTTTCTTGCATTGTTTCACACCTGAACTTTTGGGGGATACTTCAAATCTAAACCGTAACAGGAAGTTTGTTAGAGAAATGGTTAATAGTTGAAAATAACATTTGCAAAGACTGAAATGACTTGAAACTGAAGGATCCCTCACTTATTTTCTAACTTCTCTCCAACAATTTCAAAACAAAGAAATTAAGTCTTTTTACTCCCACTCATTCCTGTCTTTACTATATCACAACAGATTATAATCCCACCATGTACAATTTGGGAACCAATTAGTGAGCACCATTTTAAGTTTCCTAAGATAAATGCTCTTTTTTTCTTTTATGTATGGGAAGTTCAGATCCATCCTGTTCTTTCAGTAAGGTTTACAGAAAAACCCAGGCCCAACCAAATGGGGAATGAGAGGCACTCATTTTTTTAATTCAGGTTATTCATAATTAATATAATGCAGTATTTTACATAGTTCTAAATCAAAAATGATTTTGTTGGTAACCAGCTCTTTGGCACAATGGATAGTGCACTGGCCATCTAGCCAAACCTGCAGAGACATTCAGAAATGATTTTTGTAAGAATATAAAGATTCATATTAATAAGGCATTCTTAATCACATGAACTACTCTAGACCTGAATACCAGCTTTGTTTTTTGTTTTTTTTTTCTTCTTCAGGATCACTTTCAGTAATTTTTGAAATCTTAACATCATTACCTGTAAAATTACCTAATTACATAAAATGTCAGTTTCCTTTTTGTTGTAATAATCCCTGACTTTATAGAATTATTCTTTTTCAATTTAAATTTTGTTCTTTCAACAAAGTGATCACATTTTTCAGGATTACTTTTTTAATTTAAAAAATAGCATTCTGCATCAGCAACCATTATCACTCAACCCCCTTTGCATTAATACTGAAAACTGGACAAAATTTTTCCAAGACAAATATTTTCGATACCTTTACAAACATATTTTTACAGTCTGATAATTGGTGGAGATTATTTTTACACTGTGCATTTTGAAAGTGTGATTGCTTACATCCTTTTTAACATTTCATTAGTTTTCCAAATATGTTCTGGTTATTCACACTCTCCGTATTCATGGTTGAGCATATGGCATTTTCAAGCATCAGTAGGTACACTGTGCATGGTGGCTCAGGCCTGTGGGCCTGGCTACTTGGGACACTGACTCAGAGATCACTTAAGCCCAGGAGTCTGAAAGGAACCTGGGCAATATAATGACACTCCATACCCAAAATATAAATTATTACATAAATAAAAGAAAAATATGGTATCTGCTTCTTTTGCCAAAAGTACATCAATAAATTAAATAAAAACGTACCTGGAGCTAAGAGTATCTTTTTCATCATGTATATGGAGACAGAATTATTTTTCATTTTCTACCTTCTTTAAAAGTTTGGAAAGAAAAATTGAAACATATATTGTTACTATTTTTCTCATATACAATAATAAAATTCTCCAAAACTAATATTTGAAAGTAAGTTTGAGTGCACTGTCAAGATAATAATAACAAAGACTAATATTTACTATAAGTACTTTGATGCATGTTTTATCAGCATCATTGATAACCCTGAGATTTAGAAGTATCTACATTCTACATGAGGAAACTAAGATTTAGGAAGATCAAATATGCTGAAACCACAGAGGAAAAAAGAAATAGAGCTAATGTTTCTGACTCAGAACCTGAGCTCTTACCCATTTTGGTCAATATTTAGTAAAGTTGAGCTGCTGCCTACTCTGTAGCTCAAAACAAGAATGAGAGAATGTGGGTTGGGAAAAGAGAAATAGAAAGAGGTTTAGTTTGCTTCAGACCAAAGTCATGAATACCCTATCATTTTCAAAAAGGCATATGAATCATTTTGACAGCTTAGCAATTATAAACTTTTTTTAAGGAATAACTTAGAAAGACACAATTCACCCCAAAACATAACATTGAATTTTCTCTCAGAAAATATCCACTAGACTTTGATTATATAGTCTTTAAAAATCCAAATAGGGCCTTATTTTCATCTTATAACATTTTAGTCACAATATGTAGCTTATTAAGTATAAGGAAAAACATGTTTATCTCCATGTTATTTTTAGAAAGAACAGTGTCATTATAATTGTTTACTTTGCACAAGTGATAGAGACCTTTCAATATATACTGTGGACTATCATTAAAGAATTTCTAGCTAGCTCCTTCAAGAGCTTAAAAGATTTACCTATGAACCCAGACCTTTGAAACTGTGAGCCCAAATAAATGTTTCCTCTTCTAATTTGTTCTTGTTGGATGATTTGTTAACATCAATGAAAAATCTCACCAAAATAAAAATTTATATCAAGTGATACATAACATTGTGATGAAATTAATTAAAACTTTTTAAAATAAGCAATTATGTTAACCCATTTATGCCCTTATAGCTACCATTTCTTCCACCTAAAATGCTATTCCTCATTCTTTGCCCCTCTCCATTCAGACTCAATTCAAATGTGACCTTCTCAAAGAAAACTCCTCCAGCACCTTCATGAAGCTCCACCAAGTCCTACAGTAACTCTCCATCACTCCATATATTTCCACAAGCCATGAACACCTATGATTATCTTATCCATTATTTGTATAACTTGTCTGGATTATACCTTAGAATACCTTAAAAACTCCTTGTATAAAATTCATTGTTATAAATGCAACACCCAGAAAAATATTTTATCCATAGTGAAGGTTGAATAAAATTATTTGCAACTAATATGTGATTATATGGCTAATATATTCAATAATATAATTTAAGATTTTATATATTTTATAAATAGCAACAGCTATTTTATACAGTATAGAGATAACTATTGAATTATTAATATTAACCACAAATATAACACTTAATTTTAGTGAATGTTTCTCACACATATGCAATTATTACCATTTTTATTTAAAGCACTGTAAAATTCTTATACACATAAAACATCTTTATATGCACTACTCATTTTAAGGTCAAGAAATGTCATTTACATTATGGTCATTATTAATATAACTCAAAGAATAAAAGGAGGAAATAATAAAAACGTTAAAAAAGGAAAGTTAAATATCTGGCATTAAAATATGTGATGATATGAGAAACTATGAAATTGTATTACCATTGTTCTAAAAGACTTCTATAATTCATTCACACATCTAAGATCTGTGAATAATATGCCCATTTAAACTTGAAGCAATAAACTTGGTAATATTCTATCTGTGACAATAAATATTCTGTATTCATTTCAAGATGGTATAAACTTGCAGCACAAAATTATTTAAAAGTTGAATACTTTCAGTGTATGCTACATAAACTTAAGGAACCATATCATGAAGAATATTTATATTCATAATACAAAAACTCACTTCTAAACTCTCCTAATTCCAATTCTCCTACTTTCAAGAACAATGAATTTATTCATTAAATTAAGCAAAGTCTCACTCGAACTTATACAAATGGAGGATTCCAATATGCTTTCCATGGACAGGTTTAGATATCATGAACCTGAGAAACACATTCTTTACAATAATAGCAGTAGAATCCATGTTGTATCTCTTCATCTTGCCCTGAATTATAGATACCGCTACTACCTTAAATTTGCTAAGGAAGCTCTGGGGCTTGAAGACATTAAAATTAGTTTATAGAATCCACACCTGAGGCCTATAGGAGAATGGGTTTTACAAGTAAGATATTCGATGGCAGGATGCTATCGTTTCTAACCACTTGTGTATTGCTTATTGCATTATCTCTGAGACAATTTGCACCCAGAAGTGAAGATAACCTACAAACAAAATGCAGGAAATGCGGGGGGAGGGGGGGGGGCTGGGGGTGGTGGTGTGCATGCCTGTAGTTCCAGTGTCTCTGGAGGCTGAGGCAGGAGGATTGTGAGTTCAAAGCCAGACTCAGCAACAGCTAGGCACTAAGGAACTCAGTGAAACCCTGTCTCTAAATAAATACAAAACAGGGCTGAGGATGTGACTCAGTGGTTGAGTGCCCCTGACTTCAATCCCTGGTACCAAAAACAAAACAAACAAACAAACAAACAAACAAACAAACAAAAAAGGTGCAATAAATGTAGGGACTTGAAATAAATCATGGGCCTATTCACACCCTAAACCTTGTGTACTTTGGTTTATGTTCTAATAATATTGTGTTCTTAAGCTAAAAGAAAATTTTGATATGTGAACTGGTAATTCAGACCCTTTTGTTTGGGTATGAATTTCATGGACTTTCTTCCAAGTAACTTATATTAAATCATAAATACTATATTTTTCAAAGCTCTCCAATCAATTCTGACCATTTGAGACCACATTTAAAAGCAATTGCTCTTAGATACTTTGTGACCTACCTTTCTAGTATTCTTTGGTAAAAATAAGATGTCAAGATCTACTTCTTGAATTTAGAATATATTGATAGGGACTAATATACTACCTAATAATTGGCAGCTACTGTTATAATAGAATGGTGGAAGAAAATGATATTTGAATAATAGAATAATATGAAAAAAGGACATGAGACAAGGAATGAAGTTTTTTTTTTCTTCCACCATAAAGCATAATATCTGTTTTGATTGGAATGATTTTACTAGATTCTTTTTTTTTTTTTTGGCGGTGCTGGGGATTGAACCCAGGGCTTTGTGCTTACAAGGCAAGCGCTGTACCAACTGAGCTATATCCCCAGCCCCCTGATATTACTAGATTTTGACAACAAAAATTTTGAAATTGCATGTGGATATTATTTAGTTCTTCAAATACTTCTTGACAAAATTTGGTGTTTTGAGTATATATATATATGTGCCAGCATATAGATATAAAGTGAGACATCATAGTTGGTAAGACTCAGAAATAGCAGGAAAAACCATAAATATAGGACAAAGCAAATTGCTCAAATCTTGAATTGAAGACTGAGGGGTACTGACGTATTTGTGGGTAGGATGTGGGGTTAGGAAGTGTAGGAGAGAAAAATGGCTTGGACCCATCTCTAATTTCCAAAATTACACAATAAAGTATGTATTAGTAGTTAAAAGAATTATTGACCAAGTAAACAATTAAAAGGTTGTTCAAATAATATAACAAGGAGTTAGACAGGATAGCCAAAGCCTGTAAACCCAGGGACTCAGGAGGCTGAGACAGGAGGATTATGTTTGAGACCAGCCTCAGCAATTTAGCAAGAACCTGTCTCAAAATAAAAAACAAAAAGGACTGGGGATGTGTCTCAGTGGTAGAGTGGCCTTGAGTTTAATCCTCAATACTGCATACACACACATGCACATTCACACACACACATGCACACCTACATACATATCCAAGAAGATATTGAGATTCCGAACAACCACAAAAGTGGCCCAAGGAATAGATAGTGAAAGAACAAAGTATAGTATGGCAAAGGTTACCTCTCTCAGAATTTAGCAACATACATCCTGTAAGACCTGATTAAAAATCACAAGGAGATTTTTCCCCTATACAGGTCATTTGGACACAACAAGGAAAAATAGAAACATTGTATTGAACTAATTTGAAATGTAGCTTTTTAAAAGAAATTATAGTTCTATTTACTGTGTGCTCTGTGTTTCAAATGAGATTTACTAATTTAAATTTTAGAAAGAATATCAAAATGCGATTTATCTTCATTCAGGATTAATTTAGAATAAGAAGCATAATCTATAAGATGCTTCTAATTGATATTGAAGTAACTAGAATGTATAATAAATAGAAAAATTGGACTGGGCAAAATTTCATTTGAAAAATTTAATGGTATTAGAAAGGCATTAAATGCTATTAGATGAATTCCATGCTACATAGGGAAAAGTAAAAGAAGAGAGAGAAGAAAGGAGACGTTTCAAGGAGACATTTTAACAGAATGGCCAAATATCTGAAGGCTGAAGTTATTTGGAAACAACCACTGTCTCCATCTGAATGTGACCTTCCCAGCATGGCACCCAGCACAGCAGGCGCAATTTATATTATAGTTTCACATTTTGGATGCAGTGGGGTTCACTAAGAAGTAAATTCAAATGTAAGAAAATTAAATAACCAGCCAATAGATGGAATAATGGATTATCATGAATAATATAAAAGTTGTTTCCTTATTATGTGTTTGTAATAAGGGAAAATAAAGGGCCAGTGACATATTCTGAATAAGCTTCTCCACAAGCCTCCACATGCTGAGGATGACACACTGGTGGTAATGCTAGGGAAGCACTGCTTCCAACTACACCTGCAGGTTGTAAGATAGACTGATGATTATACCACATGGAAGTAGAACATTAGAAATTTTTTTTTTAATGTGAAAAATTGAATGTATCAGGTATGGGGCTCCTAAAACCAAGCTGTTAGTGTAAAACTATGTTGCCAACTATCTCCTCCATCATGTAAGAGTATTGAGTGCACAAGGTAGTCCTTAACTTTTCAATACACATTTTTTAATGAACAATTCTCCAAAATCCTCAAGTAACTATATGTATGGTGGACTATAATGCTGAACTAATCAGCCTCTTATTAGTGAAATGCTTCTGTTTGATTTGCTATGTCTCTTTAAATAATGTGACCTTCTCTCATACGTAGAAATGAGAAAGAAAAAGGGAGTAAAAAGGTGAGGGATGAGATCTCCTGAAAATTGAAAGATCAATAGAATAGATGAAAGGATCAGAGAGAGAGAGAGAGAGAGAGAGAGAGAGAGAGAGAGAGAGAAAGGACGGGAGGCAAAGGGGAAATACTGGAGAATATTAACAAAATTATATTCTTATATTATGTACACATTTGGAACAATAAATCCTGCCATTTATGTACAACCATAATACAACAATAAAAACTATGGAAAAGGGAAAAAATATGACTTTGGTAATTCTCAGCTCCCTAAAAGGCCCATTTCCAGTGAATTAGAAGGTGAAGTATGGAGAGCTACAGCAGAGAAGACAAGTTTCTAAAATTGGTCTTGAACTATATTGACAAATTTTTCTTCAATCCTAACATCTAAGGAGTTTTTCTTGTTGCAAAAGTCACTTTCTGTTACACACTGAATCATCTCCCAGAATGAAAGCCAAGTTACAAGGGATAGACACTTGTGGTTAAATATATTCTGTCTTCAGAGTGGAGGAGAAGTGGAGAGGGGAAGAATGACGAGGGAAGAAAGAAAAGTGGGAGGGTGGAGACAGAGGGGCGGCCAAGCTAGAGCTGAGGTGAGGTAGGACAGCACAAGGAGTCCAAGCCTCAGGAAAAATGCACCAGCTCAGTTCTCTGCAGGAGAAGGTGGTATCAGCATTCTGGGAACCACCGTAGACCTAAGGTCAGTTTGTCAGAAACAATAGGCAACATACAATTAAAGTATGTAATTAGAGTCTGTTAGCCACAAAATGATCTAGAATTCAAGGTAAAGGTAAAGGATGAAAGAAGGGTGTGGAGATCTTTCTTCATAGATTACAATTATTTTTAAAGGAGAAAATAATGGGAACACTCTCAATACAAAACACATTCCTGTGGTTCAGCTTGGTGGCAGGGCATGTGCCTAGCATGGGTGTGGTCCTGGGTTCAACTCCCAGCACCCTTGAGTATTTGTAAATAGTAATTCGTTAATTCATTATATATAGTATGCACTGGAAATAAATAGATATTTATTAGTATATCAGTTGATACACCCTGTTAGGGTATATGTCACTGAGAACAGGTTCAATGAAATGCTAAATAAAAACAACCTGTGATCTATGTTTCCTATCCTACGTTAAAATCGGTTCAAAATTTACCTTTGGTAAGTTGATTAATTAATAATTTTAAGTTTTTTCTCACAATGATAAAAGGTAACCTTTCATATGAGTTCTTATTGACAGAAGCCTAATACTAATAAAGAAACAAATGATAAACTATATTTGGACAAATGATGTATAATTTAAAATTTAATAAATTTAATAAATATTTAATATATAACTAACTATAAATTAGTTAATATATATTAACTAACTGTTCGGAAAACATTTCAGATTTAGGGAGAGCAAATGTAGTTATGAATATGTATTTACTTTTATAATTATGAAATAATTACTTATTTTTCAAAATCTGCTTTGAAATGCATATTTTAAAGAACAAATTATTTTTCATAAATAGTTATGTTTCTCCAAAACTATAATCTGGAGAAGAATTTCATTCGAGGGTAGGATTTTCTCAGACTGTTTCCCATATCAACTGTTTGTCTACATTTTCATGCAAATTTGGAAGAGTATAATTTAAAATTATGTTTATTGAAACATAATGCAAAATATTTGTAGCTGACATTTTCCACTTTGAAACAGCATTTTCTTATTCCCAGAATATGTTTAAAGATCAGTTTCAGTCTAAGACTTCCATAAACATAGTTTAGTCTCAGGCATAAAAGAGAGCAATATCTGGACCCAGGTTTAAATAAAGCATTTTGAGATCCCAGAGCCAGAGCTTCATCTGTCAAGCAGCAAACCCGAATGCAGCTTAGGTCAGGGGAGAAGTAAAACGTCTGTGACGGTGTCTTTATTAAACACGAATTGTTGCAAGACTGTGCTCCTGAGTCTGCTGTGGAATCTTACCACTTGTCTCCACCGATTCTATCACTTGGTCTCTGTGGGTTTTAATATTTACATTTCATTTTCAAAATAATCTCAGAGTCTTTTACTGAAATATATTTATTTACAAAATTATCGGAACAATTCTTTTAACTATCTAAAATCACAAAACATTTCCAAAGTTCAAATTCACTTTCCATTTAAATATCATTCTCTTACATACCTAGCTATTGAAAATTCGGTTTAACAAACACCAGGGATCCAAAGAAGTGAACGTCATAGGAAGGTGTATGACACACCATACATATTTAGATGTCTGCTGTTTAGATTTAGAGAGATAAGATATAGTTATAAATAATATAGAAAAATGTATCATTGTAACATACTAAAATAACAGTAAGACATCAAAATATAGCTTAATTACTAGAATTCACCCTTTATATTTTATAAACCTTCTTAAATTAAGCTAGCCAAAGTTAATTTTCATTTCAGAGAAAAAATATGTATATTCACAGGTATACTAATGTTCTTCATTGCAAATAATTGAATCAAGGAGCTGAACTCTGAATAAAACATAAAAGTCAGATGAATATCATTTGTATACATAAGCATACATATTATTACAGTAGTAGACTAATTATTTAGTTCTTTAAACAGTATTTATTGTCAAAAATACAAACCTGAATCTTGTTAAATGCTCCTTTGTTTAAAGAAATAAGGAAGGCATAGTTAAAATATCACAATTTCTATTTCTGTTCAGATAGTATTTTCCAATCCCTGCTCAGTACATCATGTATAGTTGGAATAAAATGTAACAATAAGTTATGAAATTAATCTAGAAGGAATAGCATCAACAAAAGCATTTATCCTTGACAGTGTTATTAATTTTTGTGTACATCTTACTAATTTTAAGGCAATGATATTAAATATTAGTATGAAGACTTTAACACAAAGCAAATTTTTAGTTGAGCAAATTGTTAAATTACTACTAATGCAAAACATATCAAGTGCCTATTGAGCTGATCCTCAACAAAGTGGTCAAATAAAAAGTTTGAGATTTCTGATAAAAGTAAAATTATAAGGTTTTTATTTTCTGATAAGAATCTAATCTTTATTTAAATCTGAGCTGGGAGAACTTTATAATTTTTCCTTTCCATAATTTTTTCCTCATTCACCAGATGTGTGGGCAAAGAGACTTTTTTTATGAGTACTTCAAGAATTGTGAACACAAATTTTTTCTGGATAGCTTTTAAAAATCATTCTATCCAATTCGAATAATTATCTGAGTCAACTATAAACACAGATTATAATGCAATTCAACCTAAAAACGTTAAGGTGCTACTTTTTTCATTTGCTCATGATATTATCTATAATTGAAAAAAATCTTTTTAGTGCCTCTTGTAGCATCATAGTAATTGAAAGCTGTAAACAATTTGTATATTAAAATAATTGAATTTGTTAACTCTTTCTATTTTTTGGAAATATTTTGCATCTGTCTATACATACACATGTGGTTATGGATTCAGATACACAGAAATTTAAATGGAGATACATACGTTGCCATGTAGATAGATATATAGAGATGATATTCTGTAATTTGAACTACAAGTTTTCTCGAATGCTTTATCTGTAGCTTTATTAGCATTACATGGGAAATGATTTAAATTTCTTCTAAATTCTTTGTACTGTGAAGTGTTGACATCGATATGAACATTTTGGAAAAAAAAACTTCAGGCACTTATATAAATTTGTTAATTTATATTGGTTGGTAGAAAAAAAAAAACATGATAAAACATCTAAAGAAGGGGCTGGGGATATAGCTCAGTTGGTAGAGTGCCTGCCTCACAAGCACAAGGCCCTGGGTTCAATCCCCAGCACTGCAAAAAAAAAAAAACAAAACAAACAAACAAACAAAAATCTAGAGAAAACTCCCTTTGAGAAATTTTGGGACTGATGTCCCAGTTTTATCACAGCAGTATGTATTTTTTGTCATGTCTTTTGACCCAGGAAGTGAATTGTGAGTAACCATTTGCCTCATCTGTCCATATTTTATGTTAGTTTGTTGTGCCCCTTGTCAGAATGGTTTCTTGTAGGTATAACTTGATGTTTGTATGATTGCCCAAGATCCTGTTTCACTAAATATGATGGAATGTTCTATTGTCCATTGGATACTATATTAATATATGAAGTGTGGAAAATGTAGAACAATCCAATAACAATTCCATCAGATATATCTGCTTCTTCCAGTGCACCTTGAGATAAACGCATATTTAAACGCATATTTAAGTAATAACTATTAGTTCCCAGTATTTCCTTTACAACTTGGAATACACTTTTGCAATAAAAAAAAAAAATGAAATCAACAGCGTTCTTCAGAACTGTAGAGCAATCCCCCAAAACTGGATGTGAGGGGCAGATATTTTAAATCATATGTGAGAAGCAATCATATGTTCTGATGATTTATGACTAGAAATACCTAGACTGATGTTGTTTTGAAGAGAAATTATGGACATGAGCATAGTCATTCCTCCTGTAACTAATTCATAATTCACCAAACTTAAGAAATAGCGCAAAAAAAAAAAAAAGGTAAAAACATCCAACATCATTTTAAAGAAATATTTGGCTCTTCTCATTTTCCCCACCTCTCATCCTAAAAATAAAATAAATAAAACACACAGCAACTGACAACAACACCTCAAGATATTTCCATTTTCCCTTCACAGTCAGTAAAAGACATTATCATGCCTTTTATGTTTGGGAGGTGTTTCCTGGTAGTGCTAATATAAAATCTCCTGGTTAGGCTCCAGGGACTGCTTTTATCCAGCACTTTGCATTTTAATGTGGCTCTAAGACCATCTCTTACTAGTGCTAAATTTAGGGATAAGTACATTAACATGTTAGGACTGCAACAAAAATGTATAAAAGTGCTGTAAGGACACTCTCCACACTGTGCACACCTAACCATATTTTAATATTGAAGACAATGGTGGTTCTAGGCAGCATCTCATAAGAAGCAGAACTTTTACAGGGCATTTAAAGTAATACAGAAGATATTGCTATCTACCTAACAATCTACCTACCTACCTAAGTACTCGTCAATCTTCCTAATCTATTTTTTAAGACTTAATGTGAGATGTTTATCACATAAGGTTGCCTTTTATTCATATCCGATTGAAGAACTTTATATATACAACCTGGTCTTTCTAATTCTCAGTTTGTCATGTGTAAAATCAGTGTTGAAGGTACTTAAAATCTCTTTTCAAATATTCTAGAATTTTATTTAAAACCCTAAATAAGATAAGAACATGGGTGTTAAGACAATTAATTTGGGATATATTTAAAGAAACAACTCATTTTTTTAAAACAAATATGTAAGATACAGAGAAAGAAATTGCTGTATCATGGCAAACAGGTCTTAGGTATTACAGTAAAAATGATCATATTTACAAATATAGCATTTTGTGAAATCAAACAAAGCTAAATTTAAACCTGTGTCTTTTGGTGATATTTAGTATGCTTCCTTCTTCCTTAAGAAAACTTAACTTTTAGTAGATTATTTAGGAAGTAAAAACCCAAGAACATAACCATAGCTACTATAGCTTTAGTCACTAATACCTTACCATAAATTCTGCATTTAATACCACCACTGGTTTAATATATATATGTATATGTACATATATATATATATATATAAACACATAATCCTTAAATTCAGAAGTATACATGTTTAAAATGCTATGTCAAACATTTAAAAAAGTTTCCCACTTTCCTTTATAAAAGTGAGATTGATTATACATTATAGTCAAATGTACATATCAGTGATCCAAATAATTTTAAAGAGAGCAAATCAATGATCAATAATATTGAAGCATCTGTTAAATAATGAATTAATCCATCTAGTCTGTTCCCTTCCATTGAAAATAAATTAGTCATTGTTTATTTGCCACACATTCTCATGTATTCTTCAATTCTCTGTCACCATAATTTATCCTTTCTCACATAAATATATTGCCACATTAATCACATAATTTGTATTATATAATTTAATCACCCACCAAAGCATTCTGGTTAACTACAGTCTTACATTGTAGAAATATGGTGTGGGAGGATGATCGGTCTCATGTAACTATTAACAAGTAAGGAAAAATTATCCATTTTTAAAAACAATCTCATGTGGTGAATATAGCATGGAAGAGATACAGCATTGACCAAAGCTTTTTGTGTAGAGGGGCTACATGAAAGAGCAAAACCATAATCTCTCCATGCAAGGTGACATTCAGAAGAGCTTCTGGTCCACACACAGTTCATCAGGTCTATCAACATAGCATTTAGAAACATAATTTCGAGATTGAGTCTGAATTGGGATTTGGCTACACATAGGTAGTGTATGACACTTTTATTTGAATAATGCAATAAATATAAAAATGCTCACATGATTATGTAAATCATTTCATATATTTCTTTAATTATCACATAATGTGATAAGGGAAGAAATATGTTTTCATTCTCGTACAATAGTATTAGCTTATGTAACTATGGCTTTATTAGTACTACCAAATTTATTTAACTGGAAATTAGTTCATTAATTTAAATTGATAATACCATTTGCTTTCTCTAAAACATTTTCCTGTTCATTATTTCTGGAATTAGATTTACTTGTAGCCTGCACTTTACCTTATATTTGGTCATTTTTCAAAATACATTAATATAGACTCAGTGACATTTCAACATGTCATCCACATATCTATTAAATGCTTACAGTTACTTTTGCACTCTCTCATTTGAGAAAACTTCAGTTGAACCCATAATATATTAGGTGATAGGACTGCAAATCCGTGTTGTTTGTGTTACGTCCAAGTTCTTTGGTGCTATATGCTGGAAGAGCATGCTATTTCATTTTCTCTATCTTCCACAGAATCTATTCAAACCTACATTAACCAGTTCATAAACAAACATGTTCTGCTCTTGACATAACATTGCCTAGGCAATGAGTCAGTACCGAAATCTGAAAATAGGACTCATCTTTTATTGAATGCAGGATTTTTTTTTTTTTTTACCAAATTAAGAATATTGAAAATGGGTGACTTCTAGTTTCATAGATAAAACCAAAGGCAACTAATTGAATATTTCTTCCTATCTTAAAAGTTAACACTGTTTTTGATGTCACAAAATCACTAATTCTTTTTTGCTGCATAGCATTCTAGAGACTTGTGAAAGAAAATTACAAGTCTCATATATCTACAGCATAACATAATAAATGACAACAAATCTCCAGAAAACACCACTGATTTCTCTGCACATTTTATTACGTCCTTACCAAAAACATGACCACACAAATAAATCTGAACTTATCTGCTAGTTAGATAACTCTAACTTTCCTTTTCTTGCACCTTTGTTAAGGTGATAACCTTTGATAACTTACACTGTTAGCAGTATCTAACTACACATATTATTGAATTTTGATAATCTAACAGGTAAAATTCATCAACTTTTTTTAAGATTAGTGAACTTGCAAACGTAATTAATGTGAGTTGGTTATATTAGGGTGCAATGGGGAAAAAAGAAAAATACTCCATCAATTCAATGTATTTTCAAACATTTCAAATATAAAAATGACTATTTTGCTTTTGACACCTTCCCTTTCCTTTGATTTTCATCATGTCTTCATTATATTTAGATATATTTGCCAGGTATAGCCAATAGGCATAATTCAGAATGTTGACATAGGTCATAACCACAAATATCTGAAGAACCCCCCTTTACCATGTAAAATGCTCACCTTAATCCTGACATCCAGTATCCATCTCAATATGATCCATTATTACTGTTTATATAGCATTTCATTTTTAGTATTGAAAATAAGAAACTCACTTGCTATTAAACTATGAATCAAGATACCTTTATGTTTGACAATTCTGATTTAAATTATTTAAACAAAAGTTATAAGAACACTGGAAGTCCATTTCCAATTAATATCATAAGAATATCCATAAACACATTATGATGAGAGGAATTCCAGGCCACTAACACAATTTGAAGTTTACTTTTATTTTTAGGATAATATTCTATATGCACATTTGAAGACTAAAAGGAGCTTGGATAGGTATCAGATTTTCTAAAAGTACAATAAGCAAATAATACATGTTTCATCACTAAACATTTACATGTCTTATTCAAGCACTACAAAATGTATTCTTACCTGCTTCCAAGTGAGAGAGAGAGAGACAGAGGGAGAGAGAGAGAAAGAGAAAGAGAGAGAGAGAGGAAACACAGCAACTGGGAGAAAGCTGTATTTGTAATATTTGATTATAAGAAAGCAAAAAACAAATAGCTTATGTTGACAAGCAAAGTAAAAAACGCATACCTTGTTTAATAACGGGACTGAGTTTAGCCGTGCTCAGCACCGATGATTCTGTTTCTGCTTCTGTCTCATTCCTTCTCTTCTCTTTTTATAGTATCTTCGCAGCTGAATCTTCACGCATCTCAGTGTGCCTCTCTCTTCAGCATCACTTTTAACTCAGACAGGCAGAAAGCTGAAGCCAAAGGAACTCTCTATCTGATTGGTTTCCATTCCGCGTTTTTTGATTAATAAGAGACGTCCCTCAAATAGGAAGATATTACAGCTGATGGCGCTGCAGGGCTCCAGGTTGGGGTTGGGGAAGTGAAGACCTCTTTGGGAACAGTGATTTGCAAGCGAATAAACGGGGAGGGCTCAGAGAGGAGGCTTTAACAAAGACCCCCATAAGAGAAAGCAGCCCAGTGTTTATAGTCCCTGTTAATCAGCTCTGCTTAATCTGTCCGCAATTGGGAGAGAGGTCACAGCATGCCTGTAACCTGTGAATCATCTGTAGAAGCACATCATCACGTGGAGAGTGCTGTTATTAAAAAGGAATTTTGTGTATAATCCTTACAGAATTCACTGCTCCCTGTTTGATTCAGTTCCTAATTTCCAAGTTTAGGGAGAAGGAATTCGGAGTATATTCAACATGGGTAATTATTAATTTTTATATATACCTCTATGAGTTTATAATACAAAATACTCTTTCAGAAACAGTCATTTAAAAGCATCTCATTAGTGACGTCTAGACATGCTTTTCAGTGCAGAGAGACAGCTTAGAGTTTCAAATTTCTGGAACACTTTGGTTTTTACTTGTTAATGCAGTTGAGGGATTTTCTCTTTCCCTGGAAATGCCTAAAAATAATGATGACCACGGGCACATCACACAACTTCATAGTCCACCTGTGGAGTCCCTCCTGCACTCTGTACGACTCTTAAAACCTGTAAGCCAGAGAGTCCAACCCTGTTTCAGAAGGGAAGTCTCTTCAGTACTTCTGGAAATGGCACAATAAGAAAGATATTGATTAGTAGATAAATCCTTCTGAAGAGAAGTTCTAGTAATAGTTGTATGAAATGCACAGAGGGAATATGACTCACTTTATAACGGCTCGTTAAGTCTCAGTAAGTAAATAGCTTAAGTGCCAAAAAATATCAATATCCTATTTGATGCTTCAAAGGAAAACCGACATCAGAAAAAAAAAATGAAATTTCCACTATTTTTTCAATAGTGAATCTTATCCATGAAGTGTAGATAATAAAGCTGCCTATTTGAGGTTGGTGCATTATGGAAATTTATTTCTGAGAAGGGAAAATAAATGCTTGGAAAAATGAAACTTTGCATTTCCCAAATTAAACTGTGGCACCACTAATGCATGGTGATTGAACTTCGAGTTCATAGTTTTAAAATAATTCTGGATTTTAAATATAGAAGGTAGGCAAAAAAAGGCAAGTTTGAATTTGTTCGTCTACCAATGAAGGCAGATGAAGTAGGAAAAACTTTAAGCACATTTCCAATGTTAGAAAAATTCAAGTGGTTAAGACAGCTTAGTGAATTCTTCATGGAGGCTGAGTGTTTTCTTGAGGCAAAGAAACTTAATTTAAAATTCCTGGACTCCTTCAGACTTATTTCTTTGAGGTTTACTTGTTTCTTTAAATAAAACTACTTATTATAGAGATCTTTGTGTTAGTACTGAGATAAAGTAATGTATGTAAAGTGGGGGAAAAGGAACCAAACAAAATATTTTGTCATAGGTTAAAGTAAATATTTCACAAATAAAAAAGCTTTAAATCCCTGATGTTGCATATATTTAATTTCCTACCGAAATTCAGCTACAGGGAAACACTTCTGCCTGAAATCCAACAGAGCATTCTATAACCTGATTTGAAGTTATTTTTACTAATCTTAGAAAATGGAGGTGGGGCAGCTCTTACTAAATAAAGGTCTTCTTTTTAGTCTATTTGTTAGAGTACTCTGAAAATGGAGGATTTCAACCTTGGAATTATCAAAAACTCTTTAATATTGTGCACAGCTCCATGTACATTTTCTATAATGAGTAGCACTCTATCTTCTATGAAACAAGGTTTTTGCATGTGTGTGGTGGTGCTGGGGATCAAATCCCAGTCCTTGTGCATGCTCAGGAAGCACTCTTCCACTGAGCTATACGCCCTGTCTGAAACTAGTTTTTAATACTTGGAATAATGAATATTAATCATAGTAAACAGGTTTGCACAAATATTAGTCATCATCATTTTCTTAGGAGTAGGACTATATTTTCCATCCTAATGTAGACTTAAAATTCACTAACAGTAAATGTAAAATGCTACCTGAAATATTCCTTTCAAGATTAGTTTGAATTAACTTTTTATTAATTATCTTGTACATTAAGGATATTGCTTTACTGCAAAAAATATTTTATGCCTTTTTTTCTTTTTATTTAATGTATCTTTATACTTGAGATTTCCATTTATTTAATGATATCCAAAACTAATGGACCCCTGCCACAAAGAAAATTCCATTTTTTTGAATTTTATTATTATAACTATTATTCTATTATATAATAATCCTCTTGCAAATTATTGAGAAAGAAATTTTTTAAGGAAAATTGACACAACACTAACTCATCTTTTTATTGAAATATAAAATAAAAAGAATGAGTTCTTGATAAAAAAAAAAAAAGATTATACCCAATTGTGATATGGTCATACATATCAAGTGATCAAATAGGTTCATAAAGCTTTGTGTATTATCTTGAGGCCACCTTGAGACAGAAGCCCCTTGTGTGATGATGCCACTTATAAGACCACCCTAGAACCTATGCCATCACCCTCATATGATAAAACCTGCTCATCCCTCCCCATGTAAAACTAGAATGTTTTGCCAAACAATTTTTGCCTGGTACTATTTTGATCATACATAACCAGACCTCAAAATCAAAGAGCTTGGCCCTACAATCTGAAGATTAAACTATAATTAGGAATTGAGCAGAACATATAAATTCTCTCCTGCTCCATAGCAAATTATTAATGTTAACTCTATCACTCTTCATATTCTACATCTACATATACTAGTCCATCTTAGGTGTCTCCATCATCTATCATCATCATGATTCTTAACACTATGTGATTTGTTTTTCCCCAAATTTCATTAGAATCTTCTCAAACCAATGTCACCCACTAATTTGTCTTTTCCTGCTATCACAAAAATCCTTTGCCTTTTGGATTTTTAAAAATATTTCTCTAAGCTCCCTGCTCTTGCTGAAAACTGGTCATTTGTGTGTGACATCTTCTCATTTTCTTGAGAGTTCTTTTAGAATTAAGGGGGAAAAATTTTACCCAAAATTCTATCAAAGCAATACCTTGAGCATGTTTTCCTAACTGGTATGTAAAATCCACCTCCTGACACTAATTTTCTTTAATATTTATAGATTTTCTTTCATTCAATACAAAATGCTCCAGGCAAGAAATAAACAACCATGAGTTCTACTTTCTTGAATAATAGGTGTATCCCACTAGGTAGATTTGAGAGTTAAAGTCTCAGAATATACAATCATATTACATAATGAGTAGAGTTCACCTTTGCTATAAGTACAGATGGAGGTTTTTGTACCCACAACACAGTTCAAAAAGATCCTACACAAATACAACTCCCTGGCACTGTGCCTCATTCCCACTAATCCAATCCAGTTCTAAAAAAACAAAAAACTAAATTCTTAATCTTTGACTTAAATTGACACAGTGATCCCACTCCTTGGTTTATACCTAAAGGACTTAAAACCAGCATACTATATTGATGCAGCCACATGAATGTTTATAGCAGCTCAATTCACAATAGCAAAACTATGGAATCAGCCTTGGTGCCCATCAACAGAGACACAGATAAAGAAATTGTGTTGTGTTACATATACACAATGGAATATTACTCAACCTGAAAGAAGAATGAAATTATGGCATTTGTTGGTAAATGGATGGAGCTGGAGAATATCATGGTAAGTGTGAAATAAGCAAATCCCAAAAGACAAAAGTTGAAAGTTCTCTCTGATATGCAATGCTGATTCATAATAAGGAGGGGGCTAGGGAAGAATAGAGTTCCTTTGGATCAGAGGGGAGTGATGGGAGGGGAGGGTATATGTGAGTGGGAAGGACAGTGGAATGAATCAGACTTTATTACCCTATGTGCATATGTGATTAGACGACTGGTGTAATTCTACATCATGGACAACCAGAAGAATGAGAAAATATACTCCATGTATGTGTGATATGTCAAAATGCATTCTACTGTCATGTGTAACTAATTAGAACAAATAAAAAAGTCTAATTTGAATTTCTGTGATGAAACTCAGTATGGCCTTCTTGCTCAGTTTCTCAGGGGCTCTAAGAATTCTCGTGAATTCTTATTCTAAAGGATCATGTCCCAGTCTGTAAACATGTGGCTAAGACATAATGCCCTACGTGCTTATTGAATTTACCTGCATTCACCACATATCATCATTCCTTCCTATATCAAGAAAGATGACAACAGAAATGGGGTTAAATAAATGATGATTAGGACAATGGCTATTGTTTTTTCTTCCAATGAGGAAACAAAAAGGAAAGCATGAAGTATGATGCATGTCTATTTTTACTGATTACTTAATGGTTGTAAAACACACACAATTTAACGAATAACTATATAATGAACTTGTGTATGTCTAGAGTAACATTAGAACATTACCATGACTTTGCAATCTGTTGGGCTCCACCCATGTGGTAAACCTTCCCTAAACCCTCAAAGTCATGAGGCAGTGAATTAGAGGACTGGTTATGAGTTCTTCTCACTGAAAATTTAAGATCTGACTTTCTTGATGAAGCACTTTTATCATCTGCTTTCAAATATACAGCATTTATGTACTGTCTATACTTTCTTGACATTTCTTCCGTTTTTTGGTACTTGATAAGTTTATCAAGAAGAAAAGAAATTACACATATTTCTTCCATTTTCGAATTGGTCCATGTTTTCTGTGCTGAGTTTTTATTTCATCAGTAAACTAGAAAAACAAGGGCAGCAGCATCAAAATTAATGGTATTATCTTCACCAAATTTGAAAAGAAAAATATCAATCGAGAGTTTTTTTATTGAAAAGTTTGGTATTAATGATTAAATTTAAAAGCTTTGATTCTTAAAGATTTATGACAAATAATATCTCAAAACTTCAAAACAGAAGACTGCCCATGAAAATGGGAGAAATGGTAGAGAATTAAAAATAAGTGTTCCACTGAGTATTTACCCCCATGTGTGATGTTTTGATTTGGTTAATAGGAACTGTTAATAGTTCCTTCATAAGAAGTCACCCATTCCCTTGAGATAAAGCCTCACAAAGAATTTAGCTCACCAGGTTCTTTCCATTTTTACCTCTCAAGTCTTTTGAAGACAAAATTTCTTATTGGTCCCTTTTTCTTGTTTTACAATTTTTTTACAAATTGTATATTGTTTAGTTTGCATTCTTGATAGTTTAAAATTTTTGTTGTATATTTTATAATTTATATATCCAGATATTATAGTTACAATAAATATGAAAATTAGATAGATAATAGGTAGATAAATAGACAGCTAGATCTGTCTTTGGTGTGCAGTCACAAACAAATTGACAGCTGGGTTAAACACTGACTATAGCATCACTTGCATAAACAAAGTTATAAGGTGTATTTTTATGAATAAAGTACTTTACTAGAAACACTGGCACCCCAGAGTAGAAAGCCTGAGTTTCTTCTCTTAAGAACCTGAAGGGATAATTTGTATCTTCTGAACATGACCTTCAGAAGTTCTTTTTAGGCTAAATAAAAGGGTGAACCATTGACTCCTATATCTTGCCTATCTGGTTAGCATGTTAGCCCATAACCCAGGCTGGAATAACTGGATCAGTGGTTTTCAGTCTTGGACACACTATAGGATGCCCTTTGCCGATCTCCCTGTCCAGAGACTCTGATTGAAATTTTTCCAGCGCAGAACCCAGATCTTGACAATCTCTGTCTCCCATGGTGATTCCAACATGCAGATAAATAGGTCAAATAACAACCACAGGCTAGGGAGATAATCTCATAGGTTTACAATTCCAGCTGCTGGTTATGTTCAGGAGTGGTGGAGCATGTGGCGTCTGGAGGTTTCGGTGATTCCAATCTCAGCAGGCTGTGCTCAAGGTAAATAGAACTGCTCACATCTTTCTGAATGTCTGTATTTTTGTTTATACTTCTATGCAGTGACATACACTGTTTCTTTCACCAAGAAAGTGCTATTCTCTCTGTTTTTTTCATCCTTCAAGACAGTATAAATTGCATCTCCTCTGTGATGGTGTCTGTTATTCTCCAGGTAACAATTTACCAGTCCTTTTCAGGTATTTCTAGTGGACACACATTTTATTCTGCCTCTTTGTGTTTGGTTGACAGGTCCATTTCCATCCATCAATCTGAGTTCCTTGGAGACTGTGGTCTTTTCTCATTTTTACCTGACACATTTTTACCAGCATGAACTACTAGGTATGCAACAGGACTCATAAGGAGAGCTCCCTAATTTTTCAGTTACTCTATTGCTTAATATTAAGGTCTCAGATCTTTTCTTTAAAACAGGGGCTATCTAAAATCACTTTATTGTTTGTAAAATACAACTAGTTCAACAGGTAAAGCTACAGCAACATTACTGTAAACACATCTTAAAAGTAAATAGAATATGTCTATACCTGATTTGATAAGTCCAACTATTGATGTTAGTACCTACATATATTTTCAGGTCTTAAAAATGTAGACAAAAGAAGCAGAGTTTATTTTACATGTGTTTTGTTTTAAATACTTGTTGAGTGTTTCTAACAGTAAAAGCTACTATGTGTTTGAAATAATTCAACCATATTTATTACGCTAGACTCCTTACATTTAACTCCTAGCATCTCCACAATAAAATAAAAAGGCATACATTAATGTTTTCACCATGCAGATGAGAAAACATGCTCAGAAATGGTCAATGTCATGCCCAAAATTGTCAAGTTAGCAGGGCATGACAGTGATTGAGCTCCCTGGTCTGTTTTACCATGACATCCTCACTTTATCTAGCATACTGTACACCAGAACATCAGATTGCATCTTCTTGGCACAAATAACCAAATTTCTTATGCAATCTATACTTTGGGAATATGATAAATGGTCATTTTGATCATTCAAAATTCTGTCACATGCTTTGTGGATATGGGAAAGTTAGTCCATGTTTCACAACTTGTCTTAACATCACAAAGGAGGAATTAAGGGTCTTAAACATAAGTTTTTCATGAGGACTAAATGAAACAATGACATTGTTATAGAGAACTAGAGCTCTGATTAAGGGACTGGCCTCAAAATCAAAATTTTTGTGCTCTTTTTTATTTTAAAAAAATTGATTGATATATATTATTTGTACCTATATATTAGGTGAAATGTGATATTTTGTGTCTATATTGGATAGTGATCAATTCAGGGTGATACCTTTAAAACATAGAAGTGCACTAGCAGGGGCAAGGCCTGTCCACATCAAGAGTTCTTCCAGTTCCACTGACCTGCTTACATCACCATGTACCATGATGGACGAACCTACTGTTTGGGTTCTGGACCACAGCTAGCATCAGCTCATTCACAACTAAATTTCATATTTTGGCTTTTTCCCAATTCAGAATTCAAGGTTACACTAAAAGGTCACATTGACCGAGCTTGCCCATGGAATATGAACTCGATTATGTTTAATGTGCCAAAGGAAGGATAATGGGAAAACCACTATATCGTATACAGAGAAAACACTGCCAAAATCGTTATAGTGGAAACCAAAAGAAATTCAAATTGCATTCACTAAAGCACTACAGTGTTCCACATGAGAACCCATACCTGTCTTACATAAGAGAAGAGCATAGTAATAACAAAAATTATAGTAGTACTATTGTCAGGGTTACATTTATACTTTATACTGTACACATTCCTGCACTGTGTGTTAGACGAGAACTTCCCAGGAGCTTCACATATCACATATTTTAGCAGTAGTGGGTGACTTTGGATGTGATAGACTGCCTAAGTGATTCACTATTTTTAATGCATCTGTGTGGGTACCTTTTTAAAAATGACTTAGGTTGCTGTTATTTTTACCCTGCAGATCTTAGTGATTTACTGAAATGATTGGATCACCACCTTTAATATAGATGCTGATCATGTTGCTCTGAAGTCTTCCACATTATTATTATTTGTATTTATGGGTCATTTACCACTTCCTTCTTCTTTCTTGGTATCTTTTGTATTAGGTATTTTTATTATTTCATTTTCTCTCTGTAACTATCTTTCTTGTTGCTGTGTATCCCACTTCTATTTTTCTTCTTGTCTTTTAAATTGAAAATATAGCTTTTATATATCGAAGACTACACCTCATATTTACAGTCCTAACAACAATCCATTTGTTTGTTTATGCCTAAAACAATTTAAAAGTTACTATGAAGGATTAGCTTCATTTCCTCTATCACCTTTTTACACATTTTTGTTATATATTTTAATATCACATAAGTTAAAATACAGAAGACTTACAATTTAATGTTGCTTTAAATATTCAAATAATGATAGTATTTTATATTTTGTCATATATTTACTAATTTCAACAGCGTTTATATTTTCATGTTTTTGTGCTTCATTTTGGGATGTGACTTTTTTTTGTACTTGAAAACAAACCTTTCTTTTGTATGAATCTACTTTTACTTTACCCTCACTTTGAGGGATATTTTTGCTGGATATAGAATTCTTTGTTAATCAACTTATTTTCTCTCAGCACTGTAAAGATAACCTTCCTTTGTCTTGAGCTGATATAGTTTTGTTCTGAAGCAAAGTTTCTTTCTTATTATTGATTGTGAAATAAATTACTGTCTTCTGGATGTTTTTTAGGTTCTCTATATTCTTTATATTTCATTCTCTAAATTTTGTTAGGATTTTCTTAGCTGTAGTTTCTCTAACCCTAAC
>JAJEJO010004524.1:0-70187 GCA_020662805.1 Glaucomys volans
TGTGGTACATGAATTAAAATTGTGGTAATAATGGTTACTATTATTGTTGAATTTTGTCATTCAATCTGCAAGCCTGAGAATTCTGAAGAAATTGATTACCATCTGTTCTTAGACTTTAGTGACATGGCACTATTATCTCTAAAAGTATTCTATCGTGTGGCCAGAGTGCACTAAAATCCAATTTTTTGAGATGATTAGTAAATGTTACCCACATTGTATGTATTATTACATGCTATGCTTGTGAATTATTTTAAAAGAAATGATAAATAAGACCTAATTTATTAGTTCTGGCTCAGAAACCAAGTGTTTTAAGTGCATTAAGAAAAGTATACATGAATTAAAAAGCATAGTTCGTCCTTTATGTAGAACAGCTAGGGTTTGAAATTCCAAGATTAAGGGGACATCATAGGGCTGGAGGAATAGCTGAGTGGTACTGTACTTGCCTACCATGGGCCCTGGGTTTGATCTCTGTCCCCCCAAAAAAGGTGCATTATGAAACTAAAATAGGCACATAAGGTATTCACCACCACACCTGGATTTTTGTAAGACTTAGAAAAAGCACATTCAATGTTGCTAAAATAGTGCCTCACACAGAGTAAAATTTTCTTTATTCAATTTAATAAGTGGTATTTGGGTGAAATTAGTAATACAGGCTCTTGGATTCTCAGCAAGTGAAGTTGAAATTTGTGCTTTGAGAGAGAATCTCTCAGTGCCTGTTTCTACACCAACAAAGCAGGTAAGAATATCACTTAATACAAGTGACTATTTTGAAGCATAAGTAAGATGATCCATAGAAATATTAAGAAGAATGTAACTACAGTCAGGCATGCACCACCATGACTGACTATAATCCCAGTGTCTTGGGAGGCTGAGGCAGGAGGATCGCAAGTTCAAGGTCAGCCTCGGCAACTTGGTGAGACCATGTCTCAAAAAATAAAAGGGCTGAGGATATGACTCAGAGGTTGACTGAACCCTGGGTTCAATCCCCAATACCATATAAATAAATAAATAAAAGAGTTTCGGCACTTAAGTATTCCTGGGTTGAAACTTCAGTACCTAATAGTAATAATAATAATAATAATAATAATAATAATAATAACAACAATAATGTAATGATAGCTCATATAATAATATATCATCATTGAAAGTGAAAAACATTACATGTCCTTAACCCATTATTATAAAAGAAACTGCAGCTTCCTGTTTTCTTTTAAAGTTTGTGCTTATTGGGCTTTCTTTTTTTGTGATTCCAGTTTTATAAATTTTAAGGCCTATCTCTGAGAAAATGTAAATCTTTAAAACAACCACAGTTTTAAAAAAAAAGATTATCAGACAGATAAGGAGTAAATGTCCCTTTCCTTACTCTTGAGCAGATATAAAGAGAATGGAAAACACTGTTTAGTTTTATATACATGTTCAAAGAACATGATTTAATAAGTTGCTAAATATTAACAAGAAAATAAAAAGAAATTCCGTTATTCATGGTAGTGGCTGTTATCATTATTATTATTGTTCCTTCACCATATTTTCATACTCTATACCAAAACAGAGCTAGAGTTATCAGCCTCAGGTTTGTTATCCACTTGAGCTAAGGTAAGTTTCTACATGAAAACAATTTCTCTTTATTGTTGTTTGGATATCAGGTCCTCCCAAAATCTCTTACGTTAATACAGGAATATTCAGAGGTGAAATGATTAGATCGTGAGAGTTATAACCTAATAGTCCATCCTAGTTTGAATAGATTAACTGGTGGTGGTAACTATAGGCAGGTGGGGAATAACTGGAGGAGGTAGATCATTGGGGGCATGTTCAGAAGGTTCATCTTTCCTATGCGCCCCCTCCTTTTTTCCCTCTCTCTGTCTCCTTCCTGACCACCATGAACAGAGCAGTGTTCCTCCACCACAGCAATGGAGTTGGCCTGCAATGGACTCTGAAACAGTGAACCAAAATAAACTTTTCCTTTTCTATATTTTCTCCGACTCAATCTCTATAATAAGCCCATTCAACATCAAGAATCTCCCATGCAAAAAAAAAAAAAAAAGAATCTTCCATGCTGATTATGAAAACATGGTTTTCCAAAAGCATCTGATGCTGCTGTCATAGGGACACAAAATTATTTACCATAAGGACTGTAGTACCATCTAATTCCAGACGGTTCTACTTGCTTAGTTATCTATTGCTACATAACAAATCACCACATATTTAAAAACTTAAGACAACACCTGTTTGTCATCTCACAGTTCTATAGGTCAGAAATCTGGAATGGTATGGCTGGGACATCAGCTCAGTGTCTCACAAGGCTAAAATCAACATGCCAGCTAGCCTTGTTCTCATCTAGAACATGGGGTCCTCTTCCAGTTTCATGAAGGTCCTTGTGTTATAGAACTGAGGTGACCATTTCATTATTGGTTGTTAGCAGGAATTGATCTCAGCATTTGTGGTCCTTGTCTCAAGCCCCTTCACCTTCAAAGACAACAGTGGCCTGCTGAATCCTCCTCATGCTTCAACTCCCTCTGACTTCTGCTTCTAGCCATAGGGAACTTTTGCTTTCAAAGTGATCAACTGTTCAAGTCAGGCCCACCAGATAATATCCAGAATTTAAGGCCAACTGAGCTGGGACTTTAGTCACAGTTTCAAAATCCCTTTATAGCAATCCCTCTATTACTGTGTGAATAATCAAAAGATGAGAATTTTGGAGTCATCTTTAGAATTTTGCCTCCCATGCAATGTGAGTGCAGTTCTCCTGATTCTGGAACGCTAGGTTTCATGCATGTCTTAGGGTCTTTAGTTGCAAGAAACACAAGAAGGAGAGTGTATTATAATAAGGGAAATGGTCACATAAGAAAATTCAAGATGAAGAGCACACATGGGACCCCGTGGTAGGAGTAGTGAATCTTAGCCATGGTGATTTGCCATTAATGAAGCTCACTGACTCTCCCTGATTTTTTTCTGTCTTCTCTTTTACATTTCTAGAGTTACTTAGAATGTAGAATGTCACTAGAGAAAAGTGGCTCCCACCTTAGCAACCAAAAAACGCTAGAAAATTTACCAACTTTCATGAACTCATTGGAGAGCTGAGATTACAAGGCAACCAAATAAACTAAAACCACAGAATCACATGCCCCTTCAAAGAGAGATAGGACACACAAACTCTTTCACTATCCACAGAGCAGAGAAGAGAGGACCAGATAGAGGCCAGCGAGAAGACGTTGGAATAGCTGGTAGTTCAATGTACAGAGGAATTTTGCCCTAATTCTCGAGCTCTTTTCCACTGGCCTTCCATGGGAACTCATGGAAAAAAAAAACTAGGGCCAGAATTGGCACCTAGCAGGTGATCACAGGTATAGGCACAGAGGAAATTGGCAGTTGTCACTGTGGAAGAGATAATGAAACTCCACCCTCCTATCTGGATTCTCCTCTCATAGAAAGCAAAAGGCCCAAACAACTAGTGGGGGGGCAAATCCTCTAGGTGATAATCACTTTTTAATTTTTTTAGAAGTGCATTGTTAATTTCCAAGTATTTCATGATTTTCCATGAATATTTTCAGAAACATTTTTCTGTTGTTGATTTGTACTATAATTTTATTGTAGTGAAAGAAAATGCTTTGAATTTTTTCAGTTTTTTTTTTTTTAATTTGAGACTTGTTTTAGAAACTAAAATATGATCAGTTTTGGTAAATGGGCTATGAATCCTTGAAAAGAATGTGTATTCTGCTTTTGCTGGCTGGAATATTCTGCAAATGTTAAGAAAATTTGATTGGTAGTGTTTTTCAACTATTTTATATCCTTACTGATTTTATGGCTGCTTCTTCTATTAATTATTAGAATAAAGGTATAGAAATTTCCAACTTTAATTGGGGATATGTCTACTCCTGTCAATTCTATCAGTTATTGCTTTGAAATTCTAAGTGTAAACATTTAGAACCTAATGTCCATATGTTTAGAATGTCATGTCCTCTTTTTTTCTTTTTTAAAATTTGTTATAAATAGTTAAACATGACAGTAGAATGCATTTTGACACATTGTGCACAAATGGAGCACAACTTCTCATTCCTCTGGCTGTACATGATGCAGAGTCACACCAGTAGTGTAATCATACACATATATAGGGTAATAATGTACATCTATCTCATTCCACCGTCCTTCCCATCTCCACACCCTCTCCCCTCCGCCAACTCCCCTCTACACAATCCGAGGTCCCTTCATTTGTCCCCCCCACTTCCCACCATTATAGATCAGCATCTATATCCAATCTATATCTAATCTATATCCATCTATATCTAATCCAGAGAAAACATTTGGCCTTTGGAGTTTGGGGTTTGGCTTATTTTGCTTAGCATGATATTCTCCAGCTTCATCCATTTACCTGTAAATGCCATAATTTAATTCTTCTTTAAGGCTGAGTAATATTCCATTGTGTATATGTACCAAATTTTCTTTATCCATTAGAATATCATGTCCTTTTGATGAATTTACCCATTTATCAATATAAAATGTCCATTATTATCCCTCTTTAATATTCTCTTAATATCCTCCTTTAATATTCCTTGCTCTGAAATATACTTATTAGTGTATTACTATGTTCTGTAAGTATCCATTGTGCCTTTTTATTTTCTGTATTTCAAAGGCTTCAACACCTGGGCTTTCTGACTCTGGAGGACTCCCTTTCATGGATAGTCAATGCCTAGAGGTGACAAACACACGTCCAAGAATGTGCACTGTAAATGAAAAACAATCAATTTATATTCCCCAACCATCTTCTTTATTGGGCTTCACGTAGAATCTGTCCAGTATCTTCAAGAGTTGCTTGTGAGCTCTGTTGAGTCAGGTCCAGAGCAGCTTTTAGTTTAGAGTAAATTTGCCCTCTATTTTGAGACACTCTACTCAATGTTCTGTTTTCAGGATGTTTTCCTACTTTGACAAATGTGAACACAAACTTCTCCAGCCCTGTGTAAACTCTGATAGGTTTTCTGGTGGTATTTTCCCTTGTGCTGGTGGTTCCCTCGCATGCAGACTGGTCCTCCGCTGAAAACTCTGGAGAAGCCCTCTGCAGAGCTCACTCTTGGCCTCTGCAGCTCCCTCCTCTCCAGCAACATGCCTCACATATTTTGACCACCCTGGCTTCCCCAGTCTCTATATTCTGTCTCTTCACTTTAGCTAGACCTCCAGGCTCTGCTCGTGTTTCTCCCTCTGTGCTGGTACACGTATAGAGCACCTCTCCTTGGTTTTCTTCTCTTAGGGATTGTTGTCCTGTGCACCTACATCCAAAGACTGAAAACTGTATACTTTAGATAGATAACTTTCTATCTGCTTATAGCCAGAGGGTAAATCTGGTCCTGTTTTAGTTAGATTTTCATCACTGACCAAAAGACCTGACAAGAATAATTTAGAGGAGGAAAAGTTTATTTCGGCTTACAGTTTCAGAGGTTCAGTTATGGTTGGCTGCCCCTTCCATCATGGTGGAAGAGCATGGCAGAGGAAAGCAGCTCAGGACATGGCACAAGGAAGTAGAGAGAGCTCAACTCACCAGGGACAAAATAGAAACACCAAGACAAACTCCCAGTTGGCCTGCTTTCTCCAGCCACACCCTCCCTGCCTGTAGTTGCCATCCAGATAATCTATCAGTGAATTAATCCAATGGTTAGGTTAAGGTTCTCATAATTTAATTACTTCACTTTTGAACCTTCTTGCATTGTCTCACATATGAACTTTTGGGGGATACCTCATATCCAAACCATAATAGGTCCCTATTATTCCATCAAGGCCAGGAGCAGAATGTCTATGCTTTGGCTTTTAAAAGCATCTCACTGAGTAGTGAGAAATGTCCATTTCACTCATAATTTTGATCAAAGCAAACCACATGGTCAAAATAATTTTAAAGGGAAAGGAGGTAACTCTACTGTATCCCTAAAAGAAGGGAAAAACTGAGATGTTTGTAAACAGAACTGACTTTCTGTAGTGTAAGCCTTACTGTAGGAGAAAACACCTTCCAGCTCAGATCCCTGAAATCCAGCCCCATGCACTATCCATCTATTATTATAGGTTTTCTTTTGGAAATCACACTAACATTTACCATAGTGATTACAGCTAAAACTTAAAAGCATTTCAAGCCCAGGTGCAAATCTCCCCATATTAGTACCTGTCCGTGTGACCTATGTACCTGTCTATGTCACTTGTAGTGACTCCCTTAAGTTCAGTTTCTTCCTGTGTGAAATGGAAATAAGAATTCCTACTTACCCAGTTTTTCCAAGGACAAAATAAGAGCCATGGTTAACAGCCTTAGACTAATGACTTACATAAGGAAAATGCATAATAAATAGCTGTTGATTATTGCTATTTTTGTTGGTACTGTGATTATTGACCAGGAGCTGTGGAATGCTGAGCAGACAGCATATCATCCAAAACTATAGTGGTGGCAGGTTCTCAGCTGCTTCCCCTGCACTGGACAGGACTTCCACTAAGGTCAAGGTGTTTGGAATATAGAAAGATCCTAAGAGTTCATAGTTTATAATTAGAAAAAGTTGTTCATCTGGAATGTGAAGTCCAAATCAAATATACCAGTGTGCCCATGTTATGCCTGATCCCCACAATTATTTGAAGTGCTTATATATTTCTACAAAGGTGGGAAAGAAAAAGATGATTCTCAGTTCTTTTAGGCTCAAAGCTAGTTACTAGTTAATGGTATAAGTTGGCAAGGTCCTTCCAGCTCAAACCTGACAAAAAAAATTGATGGAAAAAAATTACTAAAAAGTTTTGAGAAATTTCCAATGTAACACAAAGTTTATCTGCAATACTGTTCATCTTGAAATTTCGACACACATACTCAACTCCCACCAACACCACTGCCTGTCTCTGTAACCTTGCACAAGTTATTTTACCTTCTTTAGCTCTAGTTTCTTTCTGTGTAAAATAAGAATGGAAATAAAAATAATAATACATCATAAGATTTTTCCAAGGATTAAATAAGTAGTGCTGGTAAACCATCCCATCTTATCTCAGGTACATTATCAAATGTGCTGCCATTGACTGCAGAAACTGATGAAAATTGGCAGAGCTCCTATTGCTCTTGAAAAAAAACAATTAAGAAGCCTTGGAGGTTACAAGAGACTTTTTGAGTCTTCAGTGCAACTTGGCCAGTGTCACTAGCACAAGCTGACATTCGTTGGCATTGGACCTCTCCTGCCATTCTACAAATGGGAGCTCCTGGTGACAGCTACAAGCAAGTATGAGTTGATGGTTTGTTAAACAGAATGAGAGAGGAGGGAATGGGCCACCAGTGGAAGGAACTGGCTCTTCTGGCTCAAACTTTGCCTCAGTAGAGTTGATTTTGCTGCGTCTAAGACATAACCAAGACCTATGGGGGACCGATGAGGGAGCAGTAGCCTTTTCCAGGGAAACTTTCAAAGAAAAACATGCAGTGTGCAAATTCTTAGGAACATGGACCCACTTTCCTGTAATTGATAGTCCTGGTTTTTCTGTTACTAGCTTGGATTTTCCAGTTTTGATTTTTTTTTCTTTGAAAGGGGAAATCAGAATAACTAGAGTCCATAGTAAATGAATAAACCCCTAAAGGTATTTCTCACCAATCTTTGTTTCTTAGCAACTAGAATATCCTGCTACACCAAATGAGCACATCTAGGAGAAATTTAATCTCACTCTTAACTCACATGATCATTTGAAAAACAACAAATATATTTTTAGAATTTTCCCCAAGTAATATCACAAAGGTATCGGCCCTAAAAAGGTTTAAGAAAAATTAATATTTTAAACCCTGTTTAAAACCTTACAACACCAGCAATAATCAGTTTGAAAACTTAGGTTTAAAGGGAAATTAATTTATAAAGCACACTACAGAGAGAAACAGAAAACACCTTAATGAAAAAATATTTTTAATATTTTTAAATGTTCATATTTTATTAATAGAACTGAGCAACTAGAAAACCATACCATAGTACTAAATGAGAATATTGTATGTAGTAACATGTTATCCTCCTTGTAGTGGACATTTAGTTGGTAGCATCCTTGGATTTACTCCTCCCTATCCTAAGCCATGCCGATAGTACCTAGAGTCTCCTTCAAGATACCCCTCCTCCAATCTCAGCCACGTATTGGAGGTAGGATGGACGCCATGTTAGATTGGATTCCTAAGGTACAAATTCTGAAACAAAGAATTTCATGCAGAAGGTTTATTGAAGAGTGCTCTCAGGAGATACACCCTTAAGGACTTAAGAGGGACAGGACTGTGTAGTAACCAGCTGACGATGTGTCAATGTGACTGCACTTGAGGTCTCAGCTGATTCTGTGGAGAACTAAGGTGCTGCATGATCCTGCAGAGTCCACTCAACATGGGGCAGAGGAGCCAGGCTTTTGTATCCCCACATCAGCTGGTCACTTGCTCCAGGCCATCCTCTGGGAGGCAGGGGAAACTTTGGGTTAGTAGTTTTCCTTCACAGGGGCAATTCTCAGAGATCCCAGCAGTGAGCCTTCAGCAGCTGGGGGATGATAAGCAGCCCTGAAGAGGACATCTGGAGGGCCCACTACAATATCTACTTGTGTTAGATTTTTGTTCCAATAATCAATATACCTGACACAAACAACTTGGAGGAAGAAAAGTTCATTTTGGCTCAGAAATTTCAGGCCATAATCAGCTGGCTCCATTGCTTTGGGCCTGAAGTGAGGCAAAACATTATCGCTGAAGAATGTGGCAGAAGAAAGCTGCTCAGATAGTTCATGATGTCCAGGAAACAGAAAGAAAGAGAAAGGGGACAGATATAATCCCCAAGGGTATGCCCTAAGTCACATACTTCCTACAACCTGGTCTCACCAGTCTACATTTTCCATGACCTCCCAGTAGTCCATTCAGTTGTTAATGGATGATGAGATCAAGGCTCTCCTATCTAATCCCTTTCCCAAAGCCCCACCTGTGAACCTTGCTGCATTGGGGATCAGACCTTCAGCACATGAACTTTTGGGGGACATTCCACATCCAAACCATAACACCACTCAATACCTGCTTTAGTCAGCTTTTTCACTATTGTGACTAAAAGACTGACAAGAACAATTTTTTATTTGTTCTTTTTAGTTATACATGAGAGTAGAATGTGTTTTGACATATCAAACATACATGGAGTATAACTTCCCATTTTTGTTGTTGTACATGATGTGGAGTCACTGGTTGTAAATTCATATATGAACATGCAAAAGTTATGTCTGATTCATTCTCCTGTCTTTTCCATTCCCATCCCTCCTCCCTTCCCCCCATACCCCCTATCCAATCTGGGAACCTCCACTCCTCCCTCCCCACCAGCCTATTGTGAGACAGCATCAACATATCAGAGAGAATATTCAGCCTTTGGTTTTTTTGGAATTAGTTTATTTCACTTAGCATGATAGCCTCCAGTTCCATCCATTTACCAGTGGATGCCACAATTTCATTCTTCTTTATGGTGGAGTAATATTCCATTGTGTATATATACCACATTTTCTTTACCCATTCATCTGTTGAAGGGCTCCTAGGTTGGTTCCATAGCTTAGCTATTGTGAATTGAACTGTTATAAACATTGATGTGGCCATGTCACTATAGTATGCTGATTCTCAGTGCTTTGGGTATATCCCTAGGAGAGGGATAACTGGATCAAAGTGGTTCCATTCCAAGTTTTGACAAGAACAATTTTAAGGAGCAAAAGTTTATTTGGGGGCTCATGGTTTCAGAGGTCTCAGTCCATAGACAGATGGCTCCACTTGTTGGCTTGAGGTGAGACAGAACATCTTGGTGGAGGGGTGTGATGAAGGGAAGCAGCTCAAGACATCACATCAGGAAGCAGAGAGAGAGAGAGATTCCACTTGCCAAATACAAAATATGTAGCCCCAAACCATACTCCCAATGACCCACCCCTTCCAACCACACCCTATCAGCCTTCAGTTACCATGCAGTTAATCCCTATCAAGGGATTAATTCTCTGATTGAGTTATGAGGCCTCAACCCAATCATTTCACCTAGAAACTTTCTTGTATTCTCTCACATATGAATTTTTGGGAGATACCTCACATTCAAACCATAACAATACCCATCTCCTGCTATAAGGGTGACCCTAACTGGCTTATGTTAATCGATGTTTCCTAGGTCTCTGACCATATTCATCTGTCTCAGGATTGGGCTCATTGACCATTTGAGACCAATCAGGACCACAAGAATCCATTTCTGGACTTCTGTTTGAGCAATCAGGAAAGTAGATTGGTCATTTCCCTGAGTCAGGATCTTGTAGGGCATACCTGGCAGCTGTCTTGAGGCTACAAAGGACCAGTAG
Source organism: Glaucomys volans (assembly GCA_020662805.1). Lineage (NCBI taxonomy): Eukaryota > Metazoa > Chordata > Mammalia > Rodentia > Sciuridae > Glaucomys > Glaucomys volans. The sequence goes on from JAJEJO010004524.1 coordinate 10,309, forward strand.
ACAGGAAGACAATTACTCCTGAGAAAGTGTTCCTGAGAGATGGAGGACAGAAAGTGGGTCCCCAGCACACTGTGCAAGCCCCCATAAAGCTGCATTTGCGACCAGATTTTATCCCTGGATGAAGCCAGAATGTTCCCTCATTAGCTTTATCCAGTTTAAGTTAACTTCAGTCCTTTTATATTTGATACATTTTCCAATCAGGTACACATGACATATTTCTTACTAAAATGGCATTGAGTTTTCTTTTGAAACTTTGCAAATTAGAAAATTTCATCTGAAAAAACAAATGGAATTGTAGCAGACAATTTTTTTAAAGCGTGGGAAGAAAAAAAATAAAAATAAATAAATAAAAAAATAAAGTGTGGGAAAGAAAATTAAACCTATCAAAAATTAAAATATTTTTAAAATGTTATTAAAACAGTAAGCTATTGTTAAAGAACAAAGAAGAAATAAGTAGAATAAACAAATAGCACAAAAGTTAGAATAAAAATTTACTACACAAAATATTGAGTTAATTAATAGAGTGAAAATATCATGGGCTAATTGATTAGATATTTTGAAAATCTCTAAGATTTAATCTTAAGGTATGCATTATATTAACTCAAGCGATCATAACAAAAAATAAAAACAAATGCTATTCCAGAGAGAAGAAAAGAAGAGGAATTTCCAAACTTTACAACAGTAGTAAAAATTCAACAATTCTGATTAGAAATATTTCTAAATATGCACAGCAAAATATACAACAAAATTAAAAGATAAACAAAACAATAGATGATATAACAAGCTAAAAATTCAGACCTTTCTTATATGAAAAATGTGTCAACATTCAAAAACAAAAAACAACTGAAGTAGGGTACAATGATGCATGCCTATAATCCCAGCTGAGGCCAGGAGGATTGTAAATTTGAGGGCAGCCTTGGTGATCCCCCCAGCAACTTAGCAAGACCCTGTCTCAAAATAAAATATGAAAGAGGGCTCGTATGTAGCTCAGTGGCACAATGACTCCAGGAGAAAAAGAAAAAAGAATTTCCAGTTCAAAGAATATAAATAATAAATAAATAAGACAAACAGGACAGGGTATGCAGCTCAGAGGTAGAACGCTTCTGGACTCAGTCTTCAGTACCACAAAGGAAGAAAGGAAGGAAGGAAGGAAGGAAGGAAGGAAGGAAGGAAGGAAGGAAGGCAGGCAGACTGAATTTAGACCCCAACAAATAAGTGGATAAAAATACAATTCATGTACGATACGATAGAATTAATTAATAAACAGCATAGTAAAATAGTCAACAGTGATGCAAATATTAATCCATTGGGATATTTTTCATATTAGCAAATATTTCCAAATATGATAATGACCTATTTAATTATTAAAGATGGAATTTTAAATTTGTGCAATTCTTGTGGATAATTTGGAAATGTGTATCAAAAGTTTCAAATGTTCAGTTTTCTTTTGTTTTATTTTTTTGTGGTGCTGGGGATTGAACCCAGGGCCTTGTGCTTGCAAGGCAAATGTTCAGTATTTGATCCACTGATTTAACTTCTCAGAATCTGTCTTAATGAAGTAATTCTAAATACGAAGAAGCTTCATGTACAAAGATGTACTGAAAAATTTAGGACAGTAAAAAAATTTAAGCCTATCCAACTCCATGGGGTGGGGGAAGCTAGGGTATAGCTAATGGCTGACATTCCACCACTGAAAATGATGCATGCCATTAAAAATATTTGTGAAAAATGCTATTAAAAGTCAAATATAAAAGTATATAGAAGCCGGGTGCAGAGGCTTGCCTGTAATCCCAGCGGCTAGGGAGGCTGAGGCAACAGGATAGAGAGTTCAAAGTCAGCCTCAGAATTTAGCAGGGACCTAAGCAACTCAACAAGATCCTGTCTCTAATAAAATATAAAAAAAAGGCTGGTGATGTGGCCCAGTTGTTGAGTGCGCCTGGGTTTAAACCCTGGAACCAAAAAACAAACAAACAAACACGGTATATAGAGCATAATACTACTATGAAAAACATACCCTCACATACACAAACCTTGTCTCCAAGTAGATAAACACTGGGAAAAAAATGAACACATGAAAGTGTTAAAATAATCCTTTGGGGTGGTGGCACTTCCTGCCTTGCAGCCTTCTGTGCCTCAAGAATTCCTATTTGTGCCAGGACTGGATTGCATCATATTGACTCAGGAGTGAAACATGGCCTTATTTCAAGTTCCATGAAAAATATCTACCCACATAAAGCATTTATGCACACATTATATTTAATTAAAAATTTAAAAGGAGATTAAGAAAAAAATATGATAGCAAAACAAATGTGTTTAACTGGTTCAATTTGATAACCTCATTCTTAAATTTAGGGTCCATTCTATAACCATGGACTATCAAGCTCTATCAATATACCTGACTCCTCTTGCACCGTCACCTTCACCTTGAAGTCTTTTTCTTTTTTCCTTTTTCCTGTTCTTCCAGTACTGGGGATTGAACCCAGTGGGACTCCACCATGAAGCTGCATCCCCCGCTCTTTTCATTTTGCATTTTGATACAGGGTCTTGCCAAGATGCTGAGGTTGGTCTTGATTCTCTTGTGGTCCTCCTTGCTTCAGCCTCCCAAGCAGCTGGGATTGCGTGGGTGTGCCACCATTCCTGGTTCATCTTCTGTTCTGCTACAAAGACAATAAAATCTTGAGGTTATGGTTGCAGTCTTTAGGGGAGGGAATAAACTGAAGATATCCTCTTGTAGGGAAAATTGCATTTCATAGTTAATAAACTGAAGACCTGAAAAGAGTTTTAACTGAAAGGAGGGAAACAATTATTAAAAATAATTACTAACATTCAAATAGCTTTGGATGGGCTGGGGTTTTAGCTCAGTGGTAGAACGCTTGCCTAGCTCACGTGAGGACTGGGTTTGATCCTCAGTACCACATAAAAAATAGAAAAATAAAATAAAAGTATTGTGTCCATCTACAACTAAATATATATATATATGTATATATATATTTTTTTTTGTACCGGGGATTGAACTCAGGGACACTCGGCCACTGAGCCACATCCCCAGCCCTGTTTTGTATTTTATTTAGAAACAGGGTCTCACTGAGTTGCTTAGTGCCTTGCCCTCGCTGAGGCTGGCTTTGAACTCTTGATCCTCCTGCCTCAACCTCCTGAGCTGCTGGGATTACAGGCATGCGCCACCGCGCCTGGCTACAACTAAAAATATTTAAAGAAAAAAACAAATAGCATTGCATACTTTTCCAAAGATACAAAAAATGTATCATTTAGACCTCATAGCAATCCTCCTTTGGGCAATACATTTCCTTGCATTTAATTTAAAACATTAATTTCCTATTTGAAAAGCAATATGCGTTCAACAGATGAATGGATAAACAAAGCATGACATAACTTTAATGGAATATTATTCAGCCTTAAAAAAATAAAATTCAGCATGCTATAAAATGAAGAATTTTGAAAATGTTACACTAAGTATAAAATAAGACAGACACAGAAAGAAATATAAGCGTATGATTCCATTTATATAAGATACCTAGAACAGGCAAATTCATATGGGACAGAAAATAGACTAGAGGTTTCCAGGAGCTAGGGTTTGGAAGGACAGGGAGCAATGGTTTAGTGGGTACAAATGTTCCCACTTGGGATGATGGACAAGTTCTGGACCTGTATGGTGGTGATGACTAGAAGCATTGTGAATGCATTTAATGCTTCTGAATTTTGCTTTAAAATTGTTAAAAAGGTGAATTTTATATTTCAGCACTATAAAAGTAATATGTGTTGAAAGTTGAAAAATACCATTGAACATTCATTATAAATTTAAAATTAGCCATGACCTAACCACCAGAATAGCAGCCATGATCTAACCACCAGAATAGCAGGATAACTGCTATAAATATATGAATATGTTCATCTGTAAAATAGGAATAATAATAAACGTGTATATATTAGAGGATTATTGTAACTTTTTTATAAAATAATCTATGTAAATGAAATTATCAGTGGCCCTAGCATATGGTAAGCAGATAATGAATAGTAGTTATTACTATAGCTATTATATAATAATTTTACACACATTACTGTAACCTGCTCTTTTTAACCTAACAATATATTGGGAACCTCCATGTCCACAAAACACAGGGGTTTCTTATTTCTGGGCACTTTGCATGGTAGGAAAGTAAATATGAGTGCAAATTTAGCCACAAGGCTACTTATCCCAGTGTTTTAGTCAGTATTTTGTTTTGTTTTGTTTTTGTTTTTTTGCCATTATGGCTAAAAGACTGACAAAAACGATCAGAAGAAGAAAAATTTATTTGGCGCTCAGTTCATAGATGGCCAACTCCATTGCTCCATTGGGCCAGGGCTGAGGCAGAACATCAAGGGGGAAGGGTGTGAGGGAGGAAAACAGCTCAGAACATGACAACAGGAAACAGAGAGACTGATCCACTCACCAGGGACCAAATATATGCCCCAAAGGCACATCCCAGTGACCAGTCTTTTCTAGTTGCACCATACTTGCTTACAGTTACAACCCAGTAAACCCATTTAACTGAATTAATGTAGTGATTAGATTAAGGCTCTCATAACCCAATCATTTCATTTCTGGACTTTCTTGCATTGTCTAACACATGAGTTTGGAGGCTACACCTACCCGATATCTAAACCATAACAGTATTTTGTATACTAGGAAACAAAAACTGATAAGAGTCTAAATGTCCTGTGATAAGAGATGTAGCTTATAAGTGTAGAACAAAGAGCTCAGAAAGCTTATGTAACTTACTCAGAATTACATGGAGAAAAACGAAAACTCAAACTCAATCCTTTCATTGTAGAAGCTCTGTTCTTCCTTTCTGGCCCTTTGGATTATCAAGCCATTAACTCTCAGCATAGTATAGACAAGAAGCTCTTCAGTTAGACACTGAGTTTTTTGGAAGATAGACCTTTTTTCAGCTGGAAGGAATCTTACTCTCCCCTTTACCAGTTATGCCAGCAAAAGACTCTCGGTAGCCTTTCATCCCGACACATGCACCTGCTTTACTCTCAAACCATCAGGAGCCTTATGGACAACAGATGTTTTGAACAAGTGGTGACCCTATGCTGGGAGACCTTTGATCAAATTATCTTTCGTAGGCCTCAAGTTCCCTTACTACTCAAAATATATATAACAAACTTTTCCCTCTCTTCATAAAAAGATTAAATACCACATTGCAACAACAGTCATGCATCCCTTTAATGACAGATGTATGTATAGAGAAAGACCTCATCAGACAATTTCACTGTGAGGATATCAGAGTGCACTTACACTACCCAGAGGGTGTAGCCTGTTGCACACTGAGCCTGAATGGTAGAAGCTATTGCTCCTAGACTACAAAAATGGATACATTATTGTACTGAACACTGTAGGTGACTGTAACTCACAATGGTCAGTGTATGTGTATCTAAACAGAACTAAATCTCAAAAAGGTAGAGGAAAAATATAGCATGAAAAACAAAAACCGGTACACCTATCTAGGGCACTTACCATGAACGGAGCTTACAGGACTGGAAGTTGCTCTAGGTGAGTCAGGGGCTGAGTACTGAGCAAATGTGACAGCCTAGGACACAACGGTCTGCTACAGAAGACTATCGACACAGTACACTTAGGCAACACTAAGCTTATTAAAATTTTCTTCTTTAACAATAAGTTAACCTTACTTCATTATAACTTTTTTACTTTAAAAGTTTGTTAACTTTTTGACTCTTTTGTAGTAGCAGCTTAAAACACAACAATGTTTTACCACTGTACAAAAATGTCTTTCTTTTTATCCATAGTCTGTAAGGTTTTTTTTTTCCTATTTTTAACAGTTTTATTTTCATTTTTCCCCCTTTAAACTTCATTGTTGTTCTTATTAAAAGCTAATACATGAAAGATTACATTAGCCTTGGCCTATAGAGGGTAAGGATCATTAATATCACTGTCTTCCACCTGCACATCTTATCCCTCTGGAAGGTCTTTACAGGTAATAACAGGCATAGAGCTGTCAGCTTCCATCATGACAGGAATCCACCTGAAGGACAAGCCTGAGGTTCTTCTTGAGGTAGTGTTGCTCTTTTGAGATATATATCCACGGTGGTTTGCTGTTTGTTTTCTTATCATAGATTTGATTGTAGGCAATGTATCACAGACATATCTGTCTACTAAAGACAATCTTTCAGTCTTGGGTCCTTTTTTTCAAACTTTTTAAAGAAGCTTATTGAGATCCTCTCAAGGTTCTGAGAAATGCTTCCTTGTGAATTTTCTTAGAGACTTTTCTTTTTCTCTTGTGGTTTCCTTTACTCTTGACTCCTCTTTAGCTGTGGTTCCTATTCCAGCCTCAACACCTCCTCATTAGTTAATTTCTCAGGAACCACATCTAGGTGCTCCTCAGTGTCATCCTTATCCACACCCAGGTTTAAGTTGTTTGCCATCTCAACCACAGTCTTGCTGATCTTGCAACTTCCTCATCCTTACTAACCCTTGGAAGACATGAACAAACTTCCTGAGTGTCTTCTTCCAAATGTCATTCCATACTTTCCTTGTTGACATGGTTCCAAGTTCAAGCAAGGTTCTTTGTGTAGTCATAGATGTTGTAACCCTCCCAGATTTGCACCAATATCTTCTTAGTATCTTCCTCAGTGGCATTAGTAGACTGGGCAAGTGTCCTCCTGAGGTATTAAATTTTAAAAGCTGCTATATCTCTTCAATCATCGATTGGGTCACAGGGATAATGTTTGGAGGGAACATAGAAGGAGGACATGTGGGAGCATTATGAATAACAAGCAAATCATGGAAGCTATTATTCTCCAAACAATACTTCTCCATTTCTCTGACACAACAGTTCAGGGGCATCCTGGAAGAGCTGGGTCATCCATGACTTCTTAATGCTCCTGTGGGTCACAGGTTTTTTGATATGCTTGAAGGCCCTAGGTTCTCACTGCCAGATCACAAATGGTTTCAGTTTGTAGACTACCATACTGCTTCCACATGAGGCCATTGTCTTCTCCTTAAAAGCCTTGAAACTTGACATTCACTGACTTGGATTCCTAATAGAGGAAAGTCTTTCCAGGCATCTGTTTCCAAAATAGTAGGCTTCATCCATAGTGAAGATTTACTCTGGCAAGTAAGTTTCCTCCATGATAGTTTACCTAGAGTTTTCAAAAATTCTTCAGCAGTTCCTTTCACATTATATAATGAATAAAGATTCTGGAATCACTGAAGCCACCCATGGGCTGGGGTGGTAGTTCAAGGGTAGAGCACTTGTGTAGCAGGTCTAAGACCCTGGATTTGATCCCCACCACTGCAAATTAAATAAATAAATATATAAACCACCCACAGCTAGCCATAAATTCAATGTCATATATGGATCCAGATTTTTCTTTCAGCACCTTCTGCTTTGGCTGTGATCATCATGGTGCTAAGAGGGATATGTTCCTGTGTCTGGTCTTCAGCATAAGTCATTACAAGTTTTTCCATATCTGACATAGACTCTTCTCAAATGTTCATTAGTTGTGTTGTCTTCAATGAAACAGAGACTTTAAGGCTTCTATTACTTTGTTCTTGGTCACCCAGATCATATCTATAGTGGAGTAGGACATTCCTGCCTGACCAGCAATAACTATTACTGATTTTCCACCTTCATAGTCCTTAATCACTTTCAATTTTATTCCTAGGTCAATTACTCAACATGGCCTCTTACTGAAAGTATTAGCAATGAATTTTGTATGGTTATGGGCCATGATGAACAAAACAACATGAGATTAGAGTAAGTACAAAAAATGATGTGATCAAGAGACAATAAACATTCCTCAGAACACTCGGAATGGAACCACCATTTGACCCAGTCATCCCAATCCTTGGTTTATACCCAAAGGACTTAAAATCAAGATATTATAGTGACCCAGCCACATCAATGTTTATAGCAGCTCAATTCACAATAACTAAACTATGGAACCAACCTAGGTGCCCTTCAACAGATGAATGGATAAAGAAAATGTGGTGTATATATAAACATGATGGAATATTACTCAGTTTTAAAGAAGAATGAAATTATGGCATTTACTGGTAAATGGATGGAGTTGGAGAATATTATGCTAAGCAAAATAAGCCAAACCTAAAAAACCAAAGGTTGAATGTTCTCTCTGATATGCAGATGCTAATTCACAATAAGGTGGGGAGGGATAGGGAAGAATAGAATTACTTTATATTAGGTAGAGGGAATTGAAAGGAGGGAAAGGTGCATGAGGTATAAAGGATAGTAGAGTGAAACAGACATTATTACTTCATGTACGTATATGACTGCATGGCCGATGTGATCCTATAATATTTATAATCAGAAAAATGAGAAATTACACCCCATTCATGTATGATCTATCAAAATGTGAATAAATGCATTCTACTGTCATGTACCACTAATTAGAACAAATTTTAAAAAATAAAAAAGACAATAAACATGAGATGTCTGAGGTGACTGCTGGCATAACATGGCATAGTGTTTTATAGTAAATCTTAGAAGTAGTAGGAGTGTGCTTTAAAATAATAATGAAGCCGGGCATGGTGGCGCATGCCTGTAATCCCAGCACTTGGGAGGCTGAGTCAGGAGGATCACGAGTTCACAGCCAGCCTCAGCAACTTAGCAAGGCCCTAAGCAACTCAGTGAGACCCTGCCTCTAAATAAAATACAAAATAGGGCTGGGGATGTGGTTCAGTGACCGAGTGTCCTTGAGTTCAATCTCCGGTTCCAAAAAAGTAATAATAATAATAATAATAATGAAAAGCATAGTAATTTCATAAACAGCAACATGGTCATTTATTATCATTATCAAGTATTATGTACTATATGTAATCTATGTGTTACACTGTTGTATGCCTGGCAGAGCAGTAGGTTTGTTTACACAAGCACTACCACAAACATGAGCGATGCCTCACACTATGACTTCGTGACACTACAAATTCTGTGTTTGATCAAAATGTCATTGTATGGTGTATTCTTAAGTGAATCCCACTATGATCACTATTCATCATTCTTAAAAGGAAAAAAAAATCACAACACAGCAGCAAATGAAACATAAAGCTTACAAAATTCTTTTGAGTGATCTTTGTTCAAAACTTATACCAGCTTATTGCTTATTCCACCAAAAAGAGCGTTGTGGGCTGGTGATGTAGCTCAGTGGTAAAGCTCTTACCTATATGAGAGGCCCTGGGTTCCATACCCACACACACACACTCTTCAACTTGATTCAAAAGAGGTAATGAATTTGAAACTGAATGTTATCATTGCCCATTCTTTTTGTCCAAATGGAAGGGGTGGGGTTGGTTATAGGTCAGCTGTAGAGGACTTGCCTAATGTGTGCAAAGTCTGGGTTCAATCTCCAGCACCATAAAAATAAAATAGAGTCTATTTGCCCAAGTGAGAACTTAAAGGTGATTTTGAAGTAGATGCCAGTTGAAGCAAAATCCTACTGGAAAGTCTGGATTTGTTTAGATCTGTGCAAAGGGAGAAATCTCCCAAGCAGGGGAATGAAACTGGAGCAAACTAAAGGTTGAGAAGCAGGGAATAAAGGGTAGGACAGAAAGCCTCTCAGATGATCTTCAGGTCTCATGATGTCATGAAATTTCTGCTTCTTTTTTGTTAAAGAAAAGTGAAGCCCAGTTTAGAAAAAGGAGTTATCCCTCAATCTGGCAAGTGCCAAATATACACTTTGATTGAAAGTGTTTTTAAGGTTTCTTGTTAATTCCCTAGTTAATATATACTTCTAAAATTTCATACTCAATCATATTGTAAATAAGTCAAAAGAAGCAGCTCTCTCAAGTCAACTTATTCCCCAGTGGCTACTGTTACCATTTGGTATGTGCCCTTTCTTATGTTTTTCTATATTTGTATGAACAGTAGATATGTTTTTAAATGGTAATATTCTTTAATAAAGTATATAATATTCTATAAGTTGATATTTTCATTTACTAAAATATTGTGAACAATTTGCCTCTCCCCAATTTTGCTCCAGACAGATTTTTCTCCAGGACTCGTGTAAATAGAAGCATAACCACAGCTAATACAAATTATATATAGGTACATATACACACACGTACATAAAATGCATATTATGTGTGTGTGTGTATATATATATGCATATATATATATATATATATATATATATATATATATATAAACACATATTTGTTTTAAGCAAAGCCATCTGGCAGTAATTCCTCATATTTGTTTTTATCATCTAACCCCAGATTCTAAATGCTGATCCAGAACTGGCACTATGGTGGCAGCATCAGCACCATCTTCATTAGCATCACCTGAACTCGTGAGTCAATTGTCTTGAGTTCAAATCCCACTTCTAATATTTATTAGCTGTGTGGTCCGAAGTACCTCAATTTTGCCTTAGTTCCTTGTTTATAAATAGAGATGAATAAACTAAAACAGATTCTGAGGCTCTAGCATCAGTGTGCTCCCATAGACTTAAGGTTTGGTCCGAGAGCCTATCAAATCTAACACAGTGATCCAGATGATCCACCATGTTTGAAGACAACAGAACTATCATAATGCATCAGTACTACAGTAGCAATAGCAGCTAAGGAGGACAAGTCCATGGCCACCCTCGTGAGTCAGTTCACTTAGCACTGCTCCTTTCTTCTATGACAGGGTATAGTATTGCACATCAATGAGTCATGTGTTATTTTAACTTATTTCCTATTGGAGAATATTTAAATTAATAACTTTATTTTACAAGGTCATGTGTGTGCACATGTCTGTGTGAGTGCATAAAAAGAGAGAAAGACTTTCTGTAGGATAGCTTCCTAAAAAACAAATTACTTGCTGGGCACCATGGTGCACGCCTGTCATTCCAGCTACTCCAGGCTGACACAGAAGGATCCCAAGTTCAAGGCCAGCCTGAGCAACTTAGTGAGACTCTGTCTCAAAATAAAAAATGAAAAAGGGTCGGGGATGTAGCTTGATGGTAGAGTACCTAAGGGTTCAATACCCAGTACCAATAAAAAAATTTATGATTTAAAGAATATATATTCAATTTTTGAAACATGCCCTCTAACACCTCTCTCACACCAAAATATATAATCAAAAACTGAAGTGTTTTAGGCTGTGGTTGTGGCTTAGTGGTAGAGTGCTTGCCTAGAATGTGTGAGGCACTAGGTTCGATCCTCAGCACCACATTAAAAAAATAAATAAACAAAATAAAAGGTATTGAGTCCATCTACAAGTAAAAAAAATTTTAAATGAAATATTATGTTTCACTTCTTCAAATAATTTTGTTAATTATACGTAATGCTACTTTGAAGTCTATAGTAGTAATGAATATTCTAGATTTCCTAATTCACCTAGACTTTTTCCAAGTTACTTCAAGAAAATTGACACTATTTTTAAAATAACTAAAAATCTAAAGACTGTATAATATTTATACTTAAAATTATATGTAGATATGATACTCATCTATGTCATATGAATTATAACAAAAGCAACCATTTATTAGGGTTTACTTCACTCAGCTACTTTTTCTTGTCAAAGAAAAAATAGGTCACTAAAAAGTGTCTTTTTAAAAATATATTTTTACTTGTAGATGAACACAATACCTTTATTTATTTTTATGTGGTGCTGAGGATCTAACCCAGTGCCTCACACATGCTAGGCAAGCGCTCTACCATTGAGCTAAAACCACAGCCCTGAAAAGTGTCTTAAACGAGTATGCATGTAAGTAGGATTTTAAAACGGATTATTCTATGTCTAGAAAACATTTTTTTTTTTTTTTTGCAGTGCTAGGGATTGAACCCATGGCCTTGTGCTTATGAAGCAAGCACTCCACCAACTGAGCTATATCCCTAGCCCTAGAAAACATATTTTCACTTATCTGCATTTACTCAAACATTATTGAGCTCCTACCATGTAGGACCATATTACAGATGTTGGAATTAGCAGCATTTGAAAAAACCCAGGAACATACTTGTCCTCCTGTAGTTTACATTCTAGTGCAGCAAAACCATGTAAACAGAATAAATTAGTAACATAGTATGCTTCTTGGTGACAGTTTGAGAAAAATAAAGATGATTGGACATCTTCAAAATACTGCACATCACACCTGGAACAAGAATGAAAAATTGTGTTAAGTACAATGGCTACCAAATTAATATCTTCTTAAAAGGCTATAAGCTTAAAAAGAAAAAAAAATCATTTGTTGACTCAAATCTCTCAAAGTCTCTGTATCATGAAGAAAATCAAACTTCCTTACAGAGAAATCCATGTGTCTCCAACTTTTTATGAAGTTCAGTGACAGAGTATTTGCACTTCATTCGGTCTTTAGAGGAAAAACAAAGCAAAATTCTAGGTTGACATTAAGAGGACACTGGCATAGGAGTGAAGTAAAAATCCAAAGTGCCATGCTTGGTGTTGGTCCTTCTGCATTTCACTCCCTCTCTGCTCTACAACTCTGCTCTGAGGCCACACCAGACCTCTTCAGCACACCAGACCATCATGTTAATAAGAGCTGATTTGAAATAGCGTCTCCCTCAACCCATCTCCACCCCCCTTTGGCCAAGCTCCTACTTTTCTGCTCAATGGCACAGATGTGGCTTTGAGCTGACTGGAACCAGGCAGCTATTAGCAGCAAATCCAGTGAAGGAAATTAATGAAGGGGACAACTAATAAAAGACAGCTCAGGACAGCCAGACTAACTTGCTCCGAGCAGTAATTAACTTTTTTTTTTTTTTTTTTTTGGTAGCTCATGAAGGTAAATATGCCATCGGCACTGGTCCAGTCTAACTCTTCTTTATTAAAAAAGAGCAGAGCTATTCATGGGGAGCTGCGAACTAATCTATTTTTCCCCCAAGAAGAACAATTTTAAATTGCTGTGTGATATGCTTATAGGTTCATGATGCCCAAATCCAGAGACACCTTTAAAAACCAGAAAGAAGAGATAGATGAAGAAATATGAGTCTCTGAATAAAAGAAATCATCCTCCCCTTCCTGGAAGTAGAATAAAGGAAAGAAATCGATTTTACTTATTTATTTTTAAATTTTTTTAGAAATCAATTTTAAAGATTTGTCTTTTCTCAGCACCTAAAATGATTGACCACTGTTTAGTATATGTGTTGAACAGAAAAGAAGATTGAATTCAAAGCACATGGCAGTGTTAAATATTAGCCAAGTTTCAGTTGCCTTCCTTAAGTTTCCAGGTTTTGTTTTTAAAGACATAGTTGTAAAGACAACTTAAAATTGGCTTCTCATGATTTTGTTTTTGTTTCATTTTGTTTTTTAGTACTGGGAACTTGCACATGCTAGGCAAGTACTCTACTACTGAGCTACATTCCCAGATCTTTTTATTTCATTTTATTTTGACATAGGGTCTAGCTAAATGGCTCAGACTGTCCTAAAACTTGCAATCTTCCTACCTTGGCCTCTCAAGTAGCTGGGATTACAGGCATGAGCCAGTGCACCTGGATTCTCCATGTATTTTTGAAAATCAATATGGACCCTTGGAAAATGAAATCTTTCTGAAAATAGGATTGGGATGTAGCTTAGTGATGCACCACATGCTTAGCCTGCCAAGGCCCTGGATTCCATCCCTGACACCACCACCACCCCCACCACCACCAGAAATCTTTCTGAAAATAATATCAAGATAAAACTGTTAAACTTTGTCCAAAAGTGTTTCTAGAAACAAAACTATTTTACTTTACAAAAACATTGAAAATAAGAGAAGAAACTTTGGAAGTACCTGGTCTAACCATGTATATTTGGTCTAACCTTAGGCCCACTGGGCTGAGACTTACTCATGGCCATAAAACCACTCAGAACCCAGAAGCATTCTAACAATGAATTTAACCTCTTGACTCAATGCAGTGGTCTGGTTTCCTCAGAAGGCAAAAACAAAAAACAAACAGACAAACAACAGCAACAACAAAAATCTCATACTCTAAGTTAATAAGCTAATTATAGAGTACTTTGGTTTAATGTGAAGTTTTTTTTCAGAATGTCCCCTTGTGGACTTGTGTACTACAGGATTAAGTGACATTATCACAGTGAATTCTATCCATGCCATCCCCAAACTCCATCTACTCTTCAAATGGGCCTCCAGACCTACTGTACTACCTCAGGCCCATTCTTTCTGCCAAAAACATAACTACCTGTAGGGCTTTCTTAGGAGAAGTTGTCTTCATTTAGGAGGGACAGGGAAATAGATTTTGGGTGCTCTCTTGCAAAACTTCCCTCAATGAGTCAATAACACTATACAAAAGAATACAGCTCCATACTGTCAATTATTTCCCAAAGGTAGAAGAAGAGTAGGTGTGGTGTAAGTAGAACTTCATACATGTTTACTTCTATATCAGTAGTATGGAAAATTGAAGTTTATTAAAATGAAATGGGAGAAAAATGGAAAGAGGAACCCTACCACGCTTTGAAAATAAAAATGACTTCTAATACATGAGGTATCTGAAGTGATCAAATTCACAGAAATCAAAGGTAGAATAGTCAGAAAGGGCAGGAAGTGGATAGAGGGTACAGAATTGTTGTTAAATATAGAATTTCAGTTTTGCAAGATAAAAGAAGTTCTGGAAATCTATGGTATATGGTACATATGAATATAACTTTGCACTAATGAATTACACAAGTTTTTCTTGTTTTTAAATACAAAATAAAAGCAAAGAATACACATACTTTAAAAAAGATTAAGGTCCTGGGGTTGTAGCTCAGTGGTAGAGCATTTGCCTAGCATGTGTGAAGCACTGGGTTAGATCCCAACACCACATAAAACTAAATAAAGCAAATAAAGGTACTGTGTCAGTCTATAAATATATATATATATATGAAAGAAAGAATGTCTACATGGTAAGATGGCTCTTAAAATCACTCTTAGGATAGCTATAGATTTCAAGTATTAAAGACTTCTTGCATGGTCCAAAATTAAAATAAAAATCTTCAGAGGTAGGCCACCAAGTTTTGGTCAATGCAAAAGACATTCTTTTCTTTTTCTTTTCCTTTTGTTCTTTTCTTTTTTGCTATAAATAAGTTATACACTCCTGAAGTCACTATATATCACATTAATCAAGATAGACTAAGTAATTATGCCAGTACTCCTGAATCAAGTTTTTCCCTCACACAACATCCACTGTAAGTTTAGGTGACACATGAAGACTCCTGCTCTTTATGTGGTCACTCAGTCCAATGGACTTTGACATTTTGACCTCACAGTCTTAAAACAAGAGGAAGACACAGATGAGAAATGGAGCCTCAGCAGTTGTAGGGGTCTGGGCATGCCCAGAAGGATTAAAAATCAGATATTCATAAAGACTATCAATATCCTCCACAATATCCAACAGTAGTGTTTTGTCAAAAGGAATGTAACTGAACATCATGGAATGAAGTGAAAAGGCAAGCTTTAGAGTCAAAAGACACTGCCAAAGGAATTGTGTTTCCTAGAATATGTAAGGACCTCACTGAGTGTGTCTGGGAAAACACTGTTAGGACATTGATATGGTGCTAAAGGACCACTAAATGAATGATCTGGTGGCTATAGATCCTGTAGACACAGACATAATATGGTGTGATCATTGCTATCTAGTTTGGTGTTGTTATGAGACTACTAACTCCTCAAACTTGAGGAAAACTCTTCTAGAATTTGAAAGTGCATCATGAATACAAAAAAGCTGAGAAGATCCATGTTTATGAATGCTATCCTCTAGCCCCTCACCAAAAAAAAAAATCTGGTAATATCAGGATCAGAAGACCCCTAGGGCAGGTTTTACTCCTTTTGCTGAGATAAGAAAAGGTAGTTATTGAAGAAAATGGAGCTTTGATTTCTGATATGTAGAAAGGTAAAGAAGCATATTTACCTGGAAAACTATGATCAGTAATTCCCATAGAAATTTGCTGCAACCTCCTTTGTAATGTATCATGGTCCTTATACTCCCATACATTTTGTTTTGGAAGTGTCAGCAAGATTCAGAGCAGTGTGAAAGAGAGGGAGCTACCACTGATCAGTGCCTTCACCAGGTCAACCTCACTTCCTGTAGTGGGGAACTCTAGGACATCTGGAAAACTGTAGATGTTGGAAAGCAGAACAGTCTAAGATATCAGAAGAGTTCCACTCCAGAAAATCTAAAACATTTTTATATTATTTGCTCACAAATGGTAAAACACATTTTTCACCATACACTTTCTGATACTTCCCAGACTGAAGATGTCAGATGGAGTCTCCTAGATACATTGAAAAATGACAGATGCTAACAAGAGCCTCACTGGAAGTGTTTGCCTGTGCATATATCCACTGTCATGCAGATATGGTCCAATATCATCCCTTCATAGTCCAAGAGATACTCTGGATTTAAACCCAGAACCTTCAAGTCACTTTACTGCTGTATCAGCAAAATCATGTTTCTTTCTTACCTGCTTCCAAGCTATTGCCACGGTGATTTTAAGAGTTAAGAAAAATACTATTAATTTGGTAGGTTTGATTTTTAAAAAATTTTAATCCTTTCTAGGCACTGTGACATGAAAGAAATATGAATGCATTCATATAATACTTATCTAAAGTTTATGGTTAGCTATTTTCCCCAGTTTGATGTTTCACCTCACTTCCAAAATTATCTGAAAAGTAAAGCAAGAAAATAAACACATTCTCACATGGAATCAATCTTCCTGCATTTGCATGTGATTTTAGTAGATGTACAAGGTTGAAAAAACAAAATCAAATCCCAGAATTCTTCATTTTTAATTACTTTAATGTATAGCAAGATTTATGTATTGCAAGGGGGAGCAAAGCAGTGGCAAGCCTGTGGGGTTACTCTTTTGTCACACTGGCACTAGTTTGGCTTCTTTTGGCTATTCTTATGCCAAGGAGGCAATAAACCCCCTTGAGAGTCATAGAGCTGCACGTGGAGCCCTGACAGTGCAGAGAAGCTTTTATGCCAAAATACAATACACAAAGGGATCATAAACACGTTTGAAAAGGAAGATGACCTCTTTGTCACTTGGAATTAGGCTTTATTGCAAGTTGCTGCCATGGAAACCAGCCCCCAGTTCTCTCTCCGTTTTAAAGGTTCCTGTGTCCATTTTCCGTGAACTTTAAGCACTTTTATTTGTATCTATACTAAATAAAACGAGGGAAAGATTTGAATCTTTACTCCATTGTTTAGTGTCTTCCAGGTATGCCTTCAGCTACAGAGCAAAAGGGAATGAAAGTGTGCACATTTGGATGTAAATGGACAAAATGAAGAAAAACAAATAGAAGGAGAAGATGGAGTCATTAGAAAAGGGGAAATGTAGGAAAACACCAATGATAAAGTCTGCTATACAATTTGATACAAATCCATCAGAGAACATATACACTTCTTATTGCAGTTTTTAAAGGTCAGCTACAGTGCAAACAGCCTTCTCTTGGAGATGTGCCTTGGGAAATAACTTTTTGCCTTTTGATTTCTTGCTTCTTTGGAATTCAATGTGAAGTAAGTAGAGTGTCAAGTAACATGAGTCTAAAGAACTGTTTCCAAAGTCAAACCCTGAAAGTATTGCCTACATTGGGAAGAATTGTGAATTCAAGATCCTTTTATTTCTTAAAATACCTGAAGAATTCCCGCCCCCACCTTGCCCCGCCCAGCCGTCAAGTTGGCGAGTTGCTGGCTGCAGAGGGAAAGGCATGGTTGCAGAAGTATTTGGAGGACCCTCCTCCTTTCCTACTTCCAGTTCCCCATTCCCGAGGAGCCAAGGGCAGCTCACGTAGGTGACAGCTACCTAGGGTGCAGTGCCTGTGGAGGTACTCAGGATGGCCCAACGTTTTCACAGGGTGTCGCTAGTCAGTAATCCAAGTTGGCATTTTCCCCCTTCGAGCTCTAAGCAGCTGGAGATGA
Organism: Glaucomys volans; assembly: GCA_020662805.1. Classification (NCBI taxonomy): domain Eukaryota; kingdom Metazoa; phylum Chordata; class Mammalia; order Rodentia; family Sciuridae; genus Glaucomys; species Glaucomys volans. The sequence continues at coordinate 28,184 of JAJEJO010004524.1, forward strand.
GAACGCGTGCGAAAGCAGACAGAAACACCCCCATCTCCCCTCTCCCGACCTTGGCACCAAGGGGTGGGGGCAGTCATTTGTTATAGCGCACACACCATCAGGATCCTTTCCCACTCGGTCCTCGCGATTCACGCCACCTTGCAGGAAAATAATAGCTCCGGCCTCATTGGCTTTGGCGTTCTGCTTTCCGGATGACTGAATTTCTTTGCTAGCTTCTCCTATCGGGGACCCTCTGAAACTGCCCCTAAGCTGCGCTTCCAGGGAACTCCCCACCCTTGGATTCCACTCTGGACTAAAGAGCGACTCACTTCAGCGTCCTCCACAAAAGGAACTTCATCCATCCTGGCTGGATAAACCGAACTGGAAAAAGAGAAGTGGAAGGGGGAATTAGGGCAAGGAGAATCGCTCCTGCAGACCTCGCCCCTCCTCGGCCTGGGGGGGACCCCTGCCGGTACCCACTCCGAGCCACGTGGGGCGGACAGAGGGAGGCGCACCCCACCCCCACCTCAAGCGCTTTGGAAAATAAACTGCAGAGAACAATGAACTCTGAAGGACAGGGAGAAGTGGAGGGGGATGAGAACATTTGTCTTTCACCGCCACCCCCTTTTGGACATTCCTTAAGTTTAATCATTAAAGTGGGATCCTTTAAAAAGGAGGCAGCAGCTTAACGCTGCCGTTTCTGACAATCTGCCCCACACACTGTCAGCGAAGTGAAAGACCTGGATCTAGCTTTGTTGCTTCGCTACCAATAGCAGACTTGGGGAGACCAGACCTCTGATTTCTGGCCACATCAAAGCGCTGATTATGCAAATACCCATTTTTTAAGAATAAAAGAAAATGGAGGGGGAATTATTTATCACACAATGAACCCCCTGCCGGGGCGGGAAACAATAGATCAGACCAGATAGCCCTTGTAGCCCCAGGCTTGGGGAGGGAGTGGGGAGGGACGGGTGATGGAGCCCTCACGTTTTATTGGTCTAACCTAATTTCACTAATTCTCTTTTCACACATTTCTTTTGCTGATTCGGAGGCCAGGACTTTCACGCTCCCAGCAGCGCCCTGCACTGGCGCGATTCAAGGGCTGCCCGCTTTATTTAATTAATACATTCAAAGCTGGTCTGGGAGCCCGAGGGGGTGGGGAGAGACCCCGGCGGAGCGTGAGGAGAAGGCGCTTTTAACCGGTTCCAGGTGTCTGTGCCCAGAAGTCACACCTGCCCAAGGCGGTGCAATGCAGGTGTTGTGCGGTCGCCGCAGTTCCCAACCTTGCCTGCCGGCCCTGTCCTTTAGCAACCCAGAGACCCTGCAACGCCAACCCGCGAGTGAGCACCGCTGAAGCCTACCTTGGGCCTAGAGCCTTTCCCGGGCCGTGGGAGTAGACTCTGGGAAGGACTGACTGGACCCTTGCTACCATGCGTCCAAGGCCGCCGGGTGTCTTCCGGTGACCTCGCCTCGGCCGGTGCACCCGGACCGCAGGAGCCTCAGTCAGTTCTTTCGCCTCCCGGGGGCGGTCTGGGTCCCGCTCCCAAGTCTGGCCTAGCGGTTGGCAATCGTCCTCTTTACCCCCCACCTCGCCGCCTTCCTTCTTGGCCTGAACTGGCTGTATTTAAAATGTGGTGAAGGAAAAAGGAACGGTGACAAAGCCTGGGCACTTAGAACAAATCAATATAACCAACGCTGAACCCCTGGCGACGCTGAGTCTATGCTCCAATGAGCACAAGACCAACCCTCGCGCCTCTAGGCCCTTAGCCAAACGAGCCCTAGCGCACCCACTGGCGCTGGAAAGATCTAACAACCCTGGTGGTGTAAACTATCACCAGAAGAAAATCTCTTATCCAAGAGCCACCAGAGACAGAATGGTATGCTCAAAGGCCCAATGGTCAAAACATGTGGAGGGAAAGGTATAAAATCGAAAAGTGAACTTGTTCCCCATTGCAGAAGCCATGTTTTCTATCCTGTACCTGTACTCTTTAGCAAAGGGCTGAAAGAACCACGGGGCCTCAGTCCATAGTTTGTGGAGGTCGCAGTGTGTTGGGGAGAACTCCCAGGGCTAAGTGAGCAGTAGGTTCATACTTAGCTGCTGAAAATGATTAGACACCATAAAAAAAAATGGCACTAACAGTGTAAAATGAAGTGTTCCTAGATGAACAAGGTAAAACCTGCGTATCAATCAATCTCAGATGTAGACGGAAACTCTGGCATGCATAACATGATGCTGTTGTGTATGGGGACCTGCATGCTCTGCCTTTGAGAAGGTAGACAAGTCTCTGGGCCTGGAGAAACTGAATAGAGATGACTACCATATTCTGCTAAAGTGGGGTTGAGTCATTAGCTGTATTACACTTAGTCAAAGCTAAGATTATTGGGTCATCTACCCATCCCTGCCTCTCCAACTAAGTCATTAGGATCATTTGTTTATAGGATGACCTCACTAACTAGAGAGTATTTCCATCGTTGGAAAACTAACTGCCCCCAGGTTCTACCCCCCCAAAAAAACTTATGCCATGAATTGTTTCATAAGAAGTTTCCAAAGGAGGTACAATATTTCATCATAAGTATACCAGTGGGGTGGTGGAGATGGGAAGCACGGTAGAATGAGACAGATATTATTACTCCATATACATGTATGATTACACTACTGGTGTGACTCAGCACCATGTACAGCCAGAGGAATGAGAAGTTACGCTCCATTTGTGTACAATGTGTCAAAATGCGTTCTACTGTCATGTATAACCAATTAGAACAAATTAAAAATTTTTTTAAAAGAAAAAGAAAAAATAAATATATCAATGGAACAGACGTTGCTTGGCATCAAAACTGTGATGTTTTCAAACTTTCATAAGCCCTTTGCTTGCTTGACTTAGCTGTCTAAACACTTAAAACAAAAATGTGAATAACAGAAATCTCACTTTCTCCCCATAACAGATTATTTATTGCTAGCTAAGAATAATACAATCTTTAAATTAGAAGGGATTTTCCAACAGGTCCCTCTTATATTTAGTATGAAAACTAAACAAAAGCCTTAAGTTGTTTCTTCTTTTGATAAAAATTGAATTGTTAAAATGTTAAACCCTGAATATTTTCCTGTGAATAGAAAGGAGGAGCAATCTCAGACAAACATCTCAGGAAAAATTATCATTCATTGCTTTGTGCAGAGGAGTGAAGGATTTAGCTCAAAGCAGTTGATATTCATGGGTGGTTGGTTACCTTGAGCAACTATATATATATATACATGTATATATATATGAACATATACATACATATACAACATATAAAAACTATATGTATTTTTTAAATATTTTATATATTTTAAAACTATATATATTTTTAAACTATATATATTTTTAAACTAACATGATTTTGTTTTGTTACTTTTTTAAGTTGTGGTTTCATAGACACCCTTCCCCAAGCAGCCTATGCTAGAATGTGGGCCACTTTAACTTGGTCATTTTAAAACCAAGGTCAAACAAAAGGTCATTCATTTCTGCTTTGGAGATTGAGATGCAAGTTACATCATTTTTGCTTCCTCCTTTAAGAAGTTTTGAGTATGGGGCTGGGGATGTAGCTCAGTTGGTAGAGTGTTTGCCCAAGCACAAGGCCCTGGGTTCAATCCCCAGCACCTCAAAAGAAGTTTTGCATATGTAATTATTTGAACAGCTATTAGAGAGCAGAGCTCTGTATTATTCTTTCAGATATATTCTTTCAGATATATCTCTTATCTATTCTTTCAGATATATTCTTTTTATTCGAGCTCACTCTGATTCTCTTCCCTCTACCCAGGAGTTTGTTTTTCAAACCAACTAACTTGTTAAAATAGCTAATACAAAATCAACTTCCATTAATGAATTTATCTGTTACATCATAGATGTTAGAGCTGGAGGTGGGATGCTTAAGGATCATTTTCCAACCTATACAGTTTACAGATGAAAATTGAAGCCAAAAGAAGTGTAAAAACCGAATTTCTACATCCTCTGCCAAGAAATTTCAACTTATTTTTTAAAGCCAAGGTTCTGAACTGTGGAGCTTATTGTAACTTAATTATCATTCAAGTTCCTCTATGCTCTTTTTTGCTCACTTTGTTCAGAAATTGATTTCTTATAGTTTGTATTGGGAGGAAGGAACACTGTTATTTCAGCTTCTCATAATTTCTTAATGAAACACCACACCAAACATTGCCAACAAACACAAGTGCTACGTTCAGTGTGACACGGGGGGAATTTCAGAAAAAAAAACAACAACACAACATTCTGTGTCTAAAAGTCACATAAGCCAGAGAAAGTTAGAATACAACACACAAAACTTATGAAAATTAGATACTTTATTTATAGTTTAGTCACAAGAACAATTTTCTTGTTCTTCAAGATGTAAATACATACTAGAATAAACTCTGTAGAATATACAAAAAATACATACTTTTCCCATGAAATTTTTCTTTATAATAAATAGAAGAGAACACGTGTGTGGCTGATTCAGATAATGCTCCGTGTCTGCTTAGGTTTTCAGACTGTTGATTTATTTTTAATCTCTTGAAAGAATGGAGGAGTTCCTTCTCCCCTAAAAGGTCGAGATAAATAATGCATGAAGCAATCCTCCCTCCCGATTTTTCCCTTTTCCTCCACATTTTTCCTTTTGATAGAGAGTTCAGCCTAAATTTCCACGCTTGCATTCAATCATTACAAAGCCTACAAATTATACAATGACTTCTAACCTGGCCCTCTAACAAAACAAGTTTTTCCCCCCTTATAAATCATAAGAGACAGATGGCAAAATGGGGAAGAAAAAGGAAAGAGAAGGACGGAACAATAGGCATTGTGACGAATCTGGGAAAAAGAACAAAGTGCACATCAGAGAGGGAAAGTTTGGTTTGACAGGTGAAATTCCCACAGCCTGCAGACAGCAATGGGAATAAAGCAGATGCCAGCCATTGCAAATCTGTGGATAATATTATTACCGATAAAATCATTCAGATGCTAAGATCCATTTCTTTCTACTCGACATTAACATCTCTATGTAGAAGCAAAGGTGAAAAGATCACAGGAACCAGTTGCATTCCCCCTGGGAGATTCACACGAACTGCATGGAGTTGCTCCTCCGGCGTTTCCGAGAGAGGGGAGGAGCGTCACTACGCTCTGCAAGTTCGTTAGGTATACGGCCCTCATCTCTTCACAGCGCCCTTTCAGTCTCAAGAAGCGCCCCCCAAAAGCCACTATCCTCTTTGACACCTTCAATAAATCAGACGAACGAAGATAACCCCAAAGCCTAGGAATGCAACAACCAACCGAAAAATTACAACGGCTGCATCTGCTCTATGAAGTGAGGTGGTTTCCACGGAATGGAAAGTGGGGGCAGGGGAGAAGTGGAAGGAGGGTTTGGTTGGGACCAGGAAAGAGAACCACTATGGGCCTGGCCTGGGTAGCAGAGATGGCAGCTTTAGATACAGTCCCTGGCTATGGGGAGGTGAGGTGCATAGCGGTGCTTGTCGGGAGGTGGGGGCTGCCAATAGTCCATGTCTGACCCTGTGGGGCTGGCGGGAGATAAAGTGCAGCTGTAAGGAGAGGTGGAGTTGGAGGATGAAGAAGAGGACGGCGCGGGGCTGTTGGTGCAACTCCACGTGGAGGCGGGCGACGGGCTGTCTCCGCTGCTGCTCAGCGCAGCGCTAGCGCCTCCCGGACTCAGCAGCACCGCCTCCGAGAAGAGCGCCCCCGGCAGGCCCCCGCCCCCTCCCCCGCAGTGGTCCGCCAGACGCAGGGTCTCGGTGAGCGCCCAGATATAGTTGTGAGCGAAGCGTAGAGTCTCGATCTTGGTAAGCTTAGCGTCCTCGGGGAACGTGGGGAGCACCTCCCGCAACGCGTCCAGCGCCGCGTTGAGGTTGTGCATGCGGTTGCGCTCACGGTTGTTGGCCTTCAGTCTGCGGGTCTTCTTGATTCGCTGCACAGTCTCGGCAGTTTTGGCGCCCCGGGAGACTGCCCGTGCTCGGGAAGGGCGCCGCTTGCACTCGTGTACCAAACCCAGCAGCCGTGCGGGCCTGCAGCCCTCGGCACCCGCCGCTGAATTGCCCCTCGCCCCCTGCCCAGCCTCGGCCCCGCGCTGCAGACGCGCCCCTCCCGACGCGCCCAGCTCCTCCTCCTCCTCCTCAGCGCTGGACGAGAGCGGGGTCAGGGACGCTGAGGCTGGAGAAGCCGAGCCGAGCAGCACCAGCACGTCTTCCTCCTCCTTCAACTCCAAGGTCTCGGATTTGACGAACATCCTACAGAAGAGAGTAGGGAAGGAGAAAAAGGCAAATGAGATGTACATATACAAATAGACACGTTCTGTCATTGGTGCGGGCCCCGAATGCGCACCCGCAATGACAGGCTCCGAAGGGCGCGAAGGAGGAACGTAGTTGGGGCAGGAACCTAGTCAGTGGTCTTCCCCGCCCAAGAAAGAACTGCGGCCTTAGCAACAGAAATACTGCGGGGAGTAGAGGGCGTGCAGGCGTGGTTCGACTAAGTGCAGGAAATAGCCTGCGAGGTTGGAAACCGCTGCGTGGATACTTACCTAGTTGGCTCTAAATGTGCGGCAGCCTAACTATTGCTATGGCGTGTGCTTGGAATCTCCTCGCAGCCGGGAGCAACGCCGTGTCCTTCTGTCCTCTGGAAAACAGCCGGCCGGGCGCTACTGTGGCGCGGCTCTGCAGGGGACCTCTCTGACCGGAGAGTTTGCCAAGAGCCTCGGCGGCGGCGGCAGCCCGCCCGGGTCTTGTGTGTTGTGGTGGTGGTGCGTGTCTGTCTGTCAGTCAGTCCCTGGCCGTGCGGCTCTTGGCACGCGACTTCCAGGCACTCCAGTTAAAGCGAAGCTGCTTGTGGTTCAGTGGCTGCGTGTCTGGCACACGACTCTCCTTAAAACCCCTTATATACCACCAAGAAAACAATCAGATCTGCCCCCGGGCCCCCACCTCACCGCACCCTCCCCCCTTCGCCGTCTCCTCCTCCCTCCTGTCCTGACCCCCCTTATCCCCCGCTTTTCCCTCCCCGGCTCATTCTTTTCATTGCATTATCATCATTCATTTCTTTCTCTTTCTTTAGCCCCTTCCCCTCCTCCCGCGGACCTGCCATCCATCCTCCCCCTACCACCACCCCCACCTCTCTTTCCCCCTTTATCTAATCAGCATAAAATGGTTCTAAAGCTCCTGTTGGAGCTCCAGGCTGCATCCCGAGCTGCCCAAGCCGCGGCGGCGGCAGCGACTCAAGCTGCGGCTGTTGTCGCGGCCGCTGTCCATTGTGATTGGTGGCTCGCGCTCGGCTGGAGCGTGCCGCTAATTTATTAATGAATGGAGGTCGCGAGGCGCAGCTGGCCAATCAGGGCGCCCCGGACTCCGGGAGGCCTTCGAGCCACGCGCACCGGAGCCCGCTCCCTTTCAGCAGCTCATTAGGGGCCCGAGCTCTGGGGGCCGATGGGGAACCCCGGGTACCACCCCCACCCCTGTCCTCGCGGCCGCCACTGCTACCCTCCGCCCCAACGCGCGCACACGCATCCCACCCAGCGCTGCCCGGCCTTCTAGCTCGCGGGCGATGGGAGCCGAGGAATTAGTTAATGGGGGTCAGAATCCCGGGGAAAGCAGTTAGCCTTGTGGTGCTGCCGGGAGTCTCTTGGCAAAGCCTCTTAGGGGCTGTATCAAATGGTCGACGATTTTTAAAACACATTCATTTCGTTAGGGAAGGAAAGGGATATGGGTGGCGAGCTTGGGCACTTTGTGAGCAAGGAGTGGGTCCAGAGAAACTGGAGTGGGAGGGTGACGGGAGAGGACTTTGGGAATTCACAGAGGTGTCTTCTAGAAGGCAAGATCTAGTTGGAGCAATTGATGAGCGTTTAGAGGATGCGAGAAAGCACTCGTGTTAGAACTGAAAGTGACTTTTGTATTTTACCTGCGGTATACTGAGGCTCCTGTCATTGACATGTTTTTTTGTTCTTTTTCCTTGAGTGTGGAGAAGGTTAAACTCTGTTTAGAGCGGGGTGGGTCAGTAAGGAGGCTTCCTGCGTGGGTGGCAGCCAGCAGAACAGGAGGAGTGGCGGAGCTCCTGCTCCTGCGAGCAAATGGGCTGCGCTGACATTTCTGTGACCTCTGGTCCGCTCTGGGGGGCGTTGTAGGGACATGGGGCCCGTCCTCCCAATTCTCCCGCTTTTCAATGAGAAAAAAGAGCTGAAGGGCTACTGGACTTAGGAGGAAACTTGTTCTGAATTACACTTAGCCCTCCCCTGTTCCCCCTAGCTCAGGCCCACCCTCTTGTCATCGTGGCTGATTTTTCTTAGAGGCAGAACCAGAGGCCCTCTGAGTGTGTGCTGGAGCCAGTTTTACTTAGCAGGTACACAAGTGGCGGGAATAGATCTGGACTCCAGTAAACTCGAAGGGCATCCCTTGAGATCCCTTTTGCAAATTAAGTTTAAAGGAGGAGAAGCTGGAGTGTTAGGAGTCTAAGAAAGACAAGAGAAGAATACTGTCTTCAGGTATTTATCACCCTGGGCTTGTAGAGCTTTAAAATAAGTTGCATTTCAGAGATGAAATTGGGTTGTTAGTGTTTTTGACCTGGTCTCCTCTTGTTTAATGTTTCTGCAAGGAAGTAATGAACAGAGTTGGAAGACCCAAAGGGCAGAACATGAAAATTAGAATCTTGTGAAAGAGACAGACTTCTGTCTTGAAATTATTTGAAAACTATCATGGTAGTTTCTTGATATTGATAACTCCTGATATTGATGTTTTCAATTCCTTCTCTTTTAAAACAAATTCCCTAAACCGAAAAGCATTATTTTCCAGTTCCTCCCAAATCCTTTCTGAACAGCTTGATTTCATTTGTTACAAGTGCTGAAATGAAAATGAAAAGGAAGATACATTTAGTCTCCTTGGCACACAGCATCTGCCTCTCTCTCAGGTTTCAGGAACCTGCAGAATCAGAACTTTGATCAAGAAATTTGATCAAAAGAAATTTGATCAAACAAAAGATAGGTCAGTAGTGAAAGATACCATAATTATTTAACTTAGCTTCATGTACACATGAGCAGTGTATTATAAGCAGTGATCACTGGTCCCAAATGAGTAAATACTCCTCTCAAAGGCCCCCTAAAAGAAAATTGACCAAGGGTGTGGTCTTGGTTAGCCACATAGGAATTGAAGGAACTTGTGGGAGTGGATGCAGGATTTTTGTTTGTGAATTTGAATGAAATAAAGGATGAGAAAGCTAGTTTTTTGAGGAAATGATCAAAGACTGCTAAAAATAAATACTGGAATGATGGGAGGAACCATGGTGTGACAGTCTTTGGATATCTACATCTCTCCACAGGGGCTGGCTGCAAGGAAAGACAAGCCAGTAGATTAATGTAATAGAAAACAAAGGAAGGGGGTTTTTTTAGTATCAATAGAAACATATCTCTTTGGACAGGTTGCTTTCAAATTTTGATTTATCTAGGAAGTGCTAACTTGATTTAATGACAAAATCTTAAGAACAGAAAGAGCAGAATTGGAATCCAGTTAAGTAGAGACTTTAATGGGAAACCTAGTGAGAATTGTGTAACCCCAAATAACAATGAGATCAAACTGGTTCTAATGCTTAGTGCTAGTGAAACATCCAGTGGGTTTCTTTAGTTGATTGTTAACAGTATATGGGTGTCTGACTCCTCAGTTTATGTATTCTTCTAGGATTTTGTTTTCATGATTCACTAAAAGGGTACATGCTTTCCTTTGACAAAATTCACCTTCCCTGCCATCTGTGAGAAGTTAATAATGCATACATGAATGTATGCTGCACAGATGTTTAGAAATGGGAAAAGAATATTAAGATAAACTGTACCTGTCCTATTCTGGAAGTTTCCTTGAAATGGAAGCAGTATTACAACACTGTTAAAAAAAAAACTTAGGGCTTTATGTATACAAACATTGGTATAAACCAATCTCTAATTCATTTAAATACCAAAATTTATATTTCATACAATTTTATTTCTTAAATAAGGGCTTCTTTGGATATGTGCATTGGCATATTTTAGATTACTGTGCAAAGTACAGGTGTAAAAAAGTCACCTTCTATATCATCTTGGAACTCTTCTGTGTTTGTGCTGCAGCTTTCAAAAGAGTTGCCTCCCTCTTGATACTGGAACACTTAGGAAATATGTCCCACTATGCAAAATACCCTTTAAGAAAAGAAGCACAGGGACAAGCTAACATTCTTCATGCAATCCAGAGACCAACCGTCCATACTCAGCTGCCTAGTTAGCGGAATCTATTTGTTCAGCATTTTGCTCGGTTTTACTTGGGGTGTGGGGGGAGCAATTTCGATTTGTACTCAGCTTTGCGAAGACGTGACCAACGCCAAATATCCTTAGCTGGACTCTTCTAGCACTCTTTTAACTTAAATAAATTCAAGAGGCACTTGTGTGGTCTAAAAGATTGTCCAGATGAAACGAGGCTGAAATGTTATGTGAAGGGGGAGGGGACAGCGTGAATAGCATCAGCGAGGATGGCGACCGAGGGCCGCTCCTGTCCATTGCGTGAACTGTCCTAAAGGGTCAAACTGTTCATCTTCAGCCCCTCTTTTCAGTATGCAATCCTACTTTAAGAGAACAAAAGCTCAAAGTAGGCGGTTATCAAGAAATGGGAGCACAATGATTTAAACTCATCCCCCTGCCTTAGAAAGAAAGGGGAGGCGAGTTCGTGTCTCGAGAGAAAAGTGAAGTAAGAGGAGGGGTGAGGGGTGGAGATCTTTAGAAAGGCTTTGTTGCTTCTAAGAAGCTTGAACTTTGAGACGACCCAAAAGCCCTAAAGTTTAGGGTAGGTGTTACTGTGGGGCCATAGGCTACATCCCATCCACACTTCGACCTCACAAGTCGCGAAAACAGGCCAACTGGTCCCAGGGCCAGACTTGCTGCTGCAGGTGAATATATATCCCGGGGCGTGAAAGAGGGCGCCCTTCCTCTGAAGGACAATAGCAAAGTTTTGGCTGTCTCGCGAGGATACGAGAAAAGGGTATGTCCACGTTCTGCTCAAAGAACGGCTGGCTGAGGTTCCTGCAAAGCTGGGGTTTGCAGGAACCTCCTTATCCTCCGGGTGACCTTTCAGAAAGGCGGAAATATGGGAGAAAGTAACATCTTTCACCTCCACGGTCTCTAGTTTTCCCGGACCCACTAGAAACGCAGTTTCCAGAGCAGGGGAGCCTGGGTGGAAACAGCCTCCCCTGCTTTCTCCATAGAGGACTCCTTGCGTTATTGGGGTTCCTTACTGGTGGTAGAACTGGAAGCGAACGTAATTTCGGGTTTGGGGGCAGTCCCCAAGGAGCCAAGGCAACTAATGTAAACTAATGCCTTGCCTTGGTCTTGGTCTCCAGAGGCCGCTACTGCTTGGAACTCTTCTTGGTCTCATCCTCGCTTTTACCCTGGGGTCCTGTCTGGGGAGGATTCGGCTTGGACTGAATCCTGGAGAGGTCCTGGGGAGGTCCCTTTGCTAGCTCCTTCTGCTTCTTGATAGTCCCTGCGTGGGAGGAATAAGCTACGGGAGACTGCGGGCAGGCAAGATCATCTCCCAGGCCGCAGCCCCTTTCTGGAGACCATAGACTCAAGCCGCACATGTTCTGGCGCGCCCAAGCCAAACATGCAAGGATTCGAGCTTGACGCCCAAGGTCAGCTTGATGGGAGGGATCTGCCCCCAGGTGTGGAAGATTCCCAGCCTTCTTCATTGACCAACTTTCTTCCTGTAGCTCCGGGGAAGACTTCTCTTGCCCTTACTCCGACCCGCTATCCAAGCGCCCTTCATTCCCTCTAAGGAAAGAAATCACTGTAGATTATGCCAGCCCGGCCTAACTTTCTCATTGTTTTCCTCAGGTGAGGGGAAAAGAACAGCCGGTGGGTGAATGGGAAGCTGGGGGCCCACTAGGGAGGGAACCTCCTCTCCAAGCCTCTGTGCCTGCAAAAAGGGACATTGGCTATCCAGGGGAAAGTGCAAGAAAGAGAGCACTAATCGCTGAACCAGGAGACAAACACGATTACCAGCTCCGAGCCTTGAGTCAGAAAGTCTCATAGACTTTAAGATGTTAATCCCCAGCATAATCCTTCCTTTGGCGTGTAGGAATAGTGCAACCACAAGAGTTGTTTTGTTATTTATATTGGCGTTTAATAAAACTCAGCCAGTGGTGAATGGGCTGCCCACTCTCCAATGGTAATTAATTCCCTATTTCAGTGACCCAATTGTCCTGGGACAGAGCGGTGGGCCCGTCCCGGTGCCCCGATCCCCCTTTGTGCGGATACACTGCCCTCGTGCTTCAACAGCTATGGAAACTCATTCTTTTGATGTCATTCAAGGAGTTTTCCTTGGGCATCTTCTAAACTTCAAGGACCCTTTTCTTTCTCCGTTTCATGAAAAGCAGTGCGGGCTTGACCACCTCTGTAGAATTTAATGATTTGGTGAAAGGGCCCTTTGGGGTTTGTGTAAGGAGTTAGACAGAGAAAGAAAATTTGGCAGCCTGCTCCCTCCCAGGGTCTGTCCAGAACCCGGAAAACACAAAACTTATTCAGAGAAATGGAAAAAGATCTTGAAAGCTGATTTTTTCCCTCTCCCCACTAAAAACAAAAACAAAAAAAAAAAAACACTTAATTCTTTTCTGTAAATAAATGGTTATTTCTTACCGATATGTTAAAGGGCTGAGACTGAGGTAAGTCGAATCTTTAACAGAGAAACTTTCTTAGTCTATACCTTTCGGGAATGAAATATAAGTTTATTACTTTAATTTATTCTTTGTCTCATCCCTCCTTCCTGCCCTTAAAGGAGTACCCAGTGCGTGCCAAGCATTGTACCCCCCAAAACACTGCATACAATAACAGTCACGATTACTACCCGCATACAGCTTACATTCAAATAAGTCAACTGGAAAAAAAAAGTTATGCACGTCAGAAAACGAAGTATTATGTGGACAATAAGAGTGCAGTGCAATACAGTGAGGCAGGAGAGAGGGAGGATGAAGTTTATTTTCAGGGATCCAGAGATCCTTTAGAACGCAAAGCTTTCAAGGTCGATCCTTGTAGTAGAGTTATTTCTTTAATCCCCCTCTACCCCGCCCAGTATTTCTCGAGCGCCTACTATGTGCGAGGGACCTTCATGCTCGGAGTACGTTCTTCGTGCTATGCCCTGCTGGGTTGTCCGTCTTGAAACTGTGATAATGCGATTGCTGATATTACCCTTGGCGGAGGAGCTAGGGCCGGGTCTCCAGGCCGGGAGGGGGCGGCCGCGGCGCGTCGGGCAGCGCTCCCTGCACAAGTAGCTCTTCTATGTCTTTATACGCACTTCCAAAAAAAACTTCGCGAGTCACAGAAACAATTCAGAATTCAACTAAGAAAATACAGAGTGAACCATATGGCCTGGGTGGCTCGAGTCGGCTGCATTTTCCTCCAGACAAAGAAGGGATTGAGAGTTGAAGGAAAGGAGAAAAAAAAACCAACTTTCCGGCTGATGAAGCTGTTGTCTGGAGGCAATGATCCCAAATCTGAAGGCTTTATTCCGGCACCGACGGAGACGTGATATGTCATATGATTAGCATCTTTCATATTTACAAGAGTGGTATGGGCTGCCAGTCTTGAGAGAAAGGCGAGAGAAAGAAGGGGGCATATGCTGAAATGGATTTAGCATTTGAAAGAGAGAAAGGAGATCGGATAAATACACTTAAACGAGGATTTAGTTTTACTCCTGTTGAGTTCTAATGGATTGTTGATTGAGATTTTAGGGGCCTGGAACCGAGGTGTCAGCAGTAATTTAAAGAAGGTATTCAGTCCCTCTGCGCCTCTTTTCTGCATTTCCCCCTCCCGGCCCTCCCACCCCTCACTCATTTGCGCCCAGAAACAGTACGAGGGCGGAGAAAGCTTTTAAAACAAAACACAAAACACCGTCTTACGCGAAGGCGGTGACCAGGGGAGCCAGAGCGCAAGGGCTTTGGAAGAGACACCCCTTGCAGCGGGGTGCGCCTCTAGGGTCGCGCTCCCTTCCTGCCATACCTGAGTGTTTTCTGGACGTGCGGCGGGTACAGGGAAGGGAGCGCCAGAGGGCACCCGCTTTCTGCGGGCGTGAGGTGAGGTCCTGGCGCCCCCTGGCGGGGTGCGGCGAGGCCACGGATCCACCGGGAAACTCCTTGGCCCGCGGTCAGCAAACACCACGGTGGGCTTGGCACCGCTTCGCACACCCTCCCTCCCGGAGCCTTCACCTGCGGCTCCAGTTACAAACGCGCAGTACCCAGCTGCTCCCTGCCTTGCAGATTCAAAAGCGTCTACTGTGGACGCCTCAGAGCCGAAATAAACACACAAAACATCTCAAATGGTTCTGATTGCAGCCAAGTTTGAGAACAACTGGATTTCAAGACTTTCGAGAATGTCGCAATTCTGCTAGAATTGACGCCAGGAACCAATCGGCTGGGAAAAAAATGGGCTCCAGACCGTGAACAGAGACTATAACTTATCTTTAGCTATGTAGTATATGATGTGTGTACGCACCCTGAAGCTCGTTCCAAATTCATCTTCCATCCTGCTTCTCCCTCCCCTGGTTCATTTTTATCCTCTTCTGAATTGTATTTGATGTTTATTTCTAGATAGGTGTCACGTGTATAAAATGTTGGGGTCCGTGAGGCACACAACTCACTTGCCTTAGGCCTCATCCCCTGGATCCAGGCACCCAAATTCCTATTTCTGTTCCCCATTGGCATCTCTTTTGCAAATTTACTTGTCCTTCACTTTGTAAGACAAATTATTGTCTTTCCCAACGGCCAACGATAGTACAAGGACTTACTTTAGCATTTTACCTGTGAGAATGGATTCCACTTGCCCACTTTTATCGACAGTAGAGATAAGCAAATAATAAATATTTTAGTAAATATTGTTGTCAGTATACTTCAGTGCCACTGATACATAACAAAATGTCATGACTTTAAAATCACATTTTGACATTTAATTTTTTAAATTTAATAATGCTTGTATGAAATTTGTTAGATAATATTAATATCTGAATGATTGCACAGACATATAAGCACATACATCCTCAGACAAAATTATTTATAAAATGGTTATCATTTTGGCATTGAGTAGTGGAAATTTAAATTTTTAATCAGACATTGTCTTTAAAATGCTGGCCTTGAGTGCTTCTTTTTTTCATTTTTTTCTTTCTTCTCTTTTCTTCTTTTTTTTTTTCTTTAGATCTTTCTCAAAGATTGGAAGGAAATTACAGATCAAAGGTGTCTGAACTGACTTGTTTGTATTTAAACCTAGTGAGCCAAGGCCATTGTATATTCAAAAAAATATCTACAGAGAGGAAGTCCAGTGGGGAGTGTTTGTTCCACGAGATGTCCCTGAGTTGTTCAGCTCAGAAGCTCACCAGTGGCTGAACAGATCCCAGTTTTACTTCCTAACAAAGTCACAGAGCTTATTGACATTCAGTACAAAGTCTCCAGAAGAAAAACTCACACCCACAAGCAAACAGCTATTAACAGAAGAAAGTCTTCCTACAACTCCATTTTATTTCATATTGGGTAAGCACAGGCAACAGCAGGATGAAAAAGCAAATGAAACATTAGAGAATGAACTGGTACAACTACCCTTAACAGAGAACATACCTGCAGTTAATGAGCTTCTTCACACTCCAGCCTATGTACTGCCATCTGCTTCTTTCGTGTGTTCCATGTTTATAAATTCATTATTATTATCTAAAGAGACCAAAAGTGCTGAAGAAATTCCTGATGATGTAGATATGGAAGAAGAAAAAGAAAGTGATGATTCAGATGAAGAAAATGATTTTACAGAAAAGACCCAGGTTACAAATGACACAGGTTTGGAAGAAGACATTTTAGACATTTTACATCAGTTGTCAAAATCTGAAGAAAAAGAACTGAGGAAATTAAGGAAAGTGGACTACAGCTGGATAGGTGCTCTTTAGGCCTTGGAGGTCTTGGTGTGGGGGGCGGGGGGTGTACTTTGTATTTTTTTAATGTTGTTTCTCAAAATAAAATATTAAGTATTAAAAAAAAATTTTTTTAAAAAGGTGTCTGAACTGAGTGAGTTGTAGCTTCAACTCATCCCCAGTTAAAATTAAGGCCCCAGTATTTGGATCATTTATTTTCACAGAGGATACTGTAATTTTAAAACAACCATTTAAAACTTGGTCTTGAACTATCAATGTAAACATTGTTTACAGAAACAATACAGAGGGTAGAAACATACAGTGCTGATTTCAGTATTTTATTAAATCAGAATTCCTAGGGCTGAACAGAGCAAAGTTCCTTGATGCTATCATTTTCTGTATTCTGGATAGATCATCTCTCATTTTAAAGCTGAGACCACATCACAGGGTTTGGGTGGATTTCTAAAGAAAAGATTTTTACCAATATCTCAGAGTAATACATTTTCTTATTTAATAACACTTGCTAACAGGAAATCCTTTCTTAAATGTGTTTCTTCCTGACCTGCCCTAGCAATGATAAATATCTTTCCTCCTCTTTCATTCTGTGCTTGAAAAGATAGCACTTATAACTGCTTTTTTAAAAATAATCAGGATCCAGAAAATAAATAATTCTGAGTATGGCTCTCCTATGCTTTCAGACTTTGGGCTTTCTCTATAACAGGAGCCGTTTTTACCTTAGTGGAGGCCACTGTGGTTTTCTTAGGTGCATTTTTATAGCACCAATCACCACACTGAAAGTTTGTTGTGTTATTGTCCATGCATGAGACAGCAGGACTGAGAATCAGAGAAAGGAAAGGATTTGCAAGAGGATAATGGCATTCCTCTCAGCAAATTCTCTTTTTCTCTGCGGTTTTTATTTTTTGAGGATTCAGGGTTCATTTTCTCTTGAAAGAAGGAAAAACACTAACCTCATAATGCAAGATTGTACTGAAAAAAACAGGAGATGCATTTTAAAATTTTTCATGGTAAAATTCTAAAAGTTTTCTGAAAAAATAATAGGCTAGGAATAAGAAAATAAATAAAATTCTATGTCGATATTAATCCAACCACAAACTCCTATTAATGTCCTAACTAGAACACAGCTCTTCCTCAAGCCCAGGTGGAAAGAATCTAATATGCCACTAAAAATTGGAAAAAAATGAAGTTTGTTACCTGCATGAATCTGGGACTTCTATCCTTGTCATTCATCCTGGCTCCTCAAGTCCTTCAAATTATTTGAGTTATGTTGGATTTAAGAACAATGAGATTTCTCAGGAAATGAGTGATTCAAGGTTCAAGGTAGTTACTACTTTAGGGTTAAGGACAAGTTTCTTGAGATAAATTGCTGGCTATTCCCAAAGTATCGCATGGTATTTTGGTTTCTGCTCTGTATCTTCCTTTGTGTCTCAATGTCTCTTGAAGCTGGCATCAACAATGCATATTTTTTCACACTAATTCTTGGAAGAAATTCATTTGTTCACAATATGCTAATTAAAAAAAGCGTCTCATTGAGATAACAACCTTCACCATCCCTCTCATCCCAAAAGCTCAAAGTGCTTTTTTTTTCCTCATAGAGATGAAATAAAATAAGTCCCATGGAATTTTAAAACAATAAAAAGTAAAAACATATGGATGCAGTCTCATTACAGTCAGTAGTGTATTTCTTGGCTTCTTGCATATGGCCAAGAAAGAATTCTAAATAATGATTTCAATCACAATTTGCTAGCAATTGGGATTTCTCTCTAATTTGATATGGAAGAAGAAATAAATCTGTAACTACAGACTTGACTTTCCTTTAATCCTCCAAGTAATTTGTTCAGTGGTAAGAACTCAACCAAAACTTATGACAGCATAGCATTTAGGGAGATGAAAACCATCACTCTTCTCTTTCTCTGCTTCATCAGTTAATATTGATAGGACAGGGCATCATTTATGGCTGTGCCATGGCTATGTCACACCAACATCATTGTCCTCTAAAGGGATGGTTTCTTTTGAAATTATTCTCCATTTAGTCTTTCCCTATATTTGAGATTGCATATAGTAGCTTATTTTATTTCGTCTTCACATAAATCCCAGGGGCCACGTTATTGTCATTACCATTTTCACAAATAAGGAAATTTTGCCCAAGATCACCCCAAGGGCCAAGACAGTAATTGCAGTCTGGGCTTATCATGCTGTGTACCCAGGCTTGACCATTCCAACCTGTGCCCTTCCCTGGAGTAATGTGTTTACCCATTTGAAAAGGGAAACTCTTTGTGGCCCCATCCGTTTAGACTATGGCTATCATTATGCTGTTATGTAAACATGTATAAACAGATCTTTACAAACTAAACATAAACACAACAATAAAGGCAATTCCATTCAAATTAGTATCAACTTGATGTGATAGATATTATTTTCTAATGATGTAAAGATACAAAATAAATTTCATACAACTTGTCGCTGGGAAGTTAATTTTAGGGACCTTTAGTATGACACCAAGTATTATGTGATATGCCCACCAATTCTCTTTTGAATATATCAAGGAATCTTTGTACAGTGTTGGTCAGCTCTCGTTAAGTGTTGACAAATTATATATACGTTCTTTTTTCTTACTGGTGATTAAAGCACTCCTTGGAGCCAACACAATCAGAAACATAAATGTAAGCAGGGTGCTTTACTCCATGTTTCCAGTGACTACAGAGAACTCCTGTGCTCCCATTGACAGCTGTGCTTAGATCCATAAGCTCCACATCAGAGTTGGGGCCCATTCCATTAGCTAATGGTTATTCTACTCTTTGAGTCCTTCAAGACATTCAAGGGGGAAATTAATAAAAATATATATCTCCATGCGGAATGAATGCAGTTGAATACAGATGTCTGTAAAGTGAACTAGTATGGAAGAGACTGCCAATGGCCCTTTACTAGGCATTTTCTCCTTCTATGGTAACAGGACTTCCCACTTTTAGTTGGGCACATAGCTGTCTAAGAATAAAGACATTTCTCACTTTCTTTGCAGGTAGGGGCGGTCAGTGCAACCCAATGAAATGCAAATAGAACTTCTGTCCTTTAGTGGAGGGCTGTGCCTGCCCCACTCCCTTTCCCTCCATCCTGCTGCTTGAAACATGGATATGAAATCTCCATCTCCATCTTGGGTCATGAGGAAGAGTAGCACAACCTGGAGACAGTGGAGGTGATGGTGTCAGTTCTCCATTGCTTACTTCCAAACAAGTATACCCAAAACAAAGAAATTTTACTTGTTTAAGCCACATCACAATGGAATTAAACACATACTCATGAAATGTAACAAAGAGGAGATCTCTTTGCCTTTGTCTCAATCTCATTTTGATTCCTAGATAGTCAAAGGTGGCAATCTTGGTAACAGAAAGTAAAGGTAGAACATCATAAGTAGTCCCTCATAATTCTGGATTGGATATCCAGTATACCTTGCAGACTGTATAATCAGAAAGGAGCTAAATCAATTTAATGTCCACTAACAACAACCTTTCTATCTTTTCAACATGTGAGATAAAATGTAAATGGTTAGCTGATTGGATATGGTATCAAAAGGAGGCAAAGATAACATTTCCCAGTGGGAACAGAAAATAAGAGGTACAATCTTAGAAATTAGTATAATAGAATCTTAGAATAATGATATGGTGAACATTGTTTTGTCTTTTTAACTGAGACATAATTCTTGTAAAATAAAGTCCCAACTTTTACAGTTCTGTGAGTTTGGGCAATTGCCTGCAGACCTACAACCACTATCATAATCAAGATATAGAACAGTTTTATCGCCCCAAAATACTCCTGCATGCTCCTTTGTCATGTCCCCCTAGTCCCTGGCAACTGCTGATCTGCTTTCTATACTTCTGCTTTATCCAAACTGTCATGCAAATAGAATCATACAGTATATAACTCCTCAGGTTACTGACATTTTTGTCATGAATGAACTTTGATAGTTGTAGTTTTCAGAGAATTTGCTGAATCAACTAGGCTGGACTTAGGCATAATGTTATCTGCATTTAAAAAAACTTGTTACTATTGTTGTTTTGTCTCAAACTATCCCCACTCTTTCCCTGCCAACAATTGTTCAGGCTCCTTGTTTTGGCTAGTTGGAAACAACGAAGGGAAACAAAGGTAAGAGGTTGGTAGATGCCAGCTTTGAGCTTTGGAGCAGGGTTTCTGGTAATGGCTGAATCTTCTTCATTGTTCCAGCTCTAGCTGTACACCTAATCCACCCTACCTTCCTGCCAGATTGCTTCCAATGGCTCCCATTGAACAAACCCAACACTGGAACTCTGGGTCCTTCTTTTCCTTTGCTTTTTTTAATCTCTGTGTTGCTTCATTTTTCTGCTTGGCTTTTCAGTTCTCACAATATCTTTGTAGTTCTCCTTTAAGTTTTTCTATCAGATTTCCTGGCTTGGACTATATGTTCCACGCTGAACCCTGGCTGATGGATTTGACTATAATTAAATTTAAAAATTAGGATGTTGCCCGATTCTTATTTAAATTGTTCACTGAGTTCAACCTTAGCAGTACTCACTACTTAATAAATTAGAAGGGCCCTCTGATTGTATGAATGAATACAATAATGTGGTATTTCTCATTTAGGCCTGTACTTACAAAATAAAGGCAATTTGCCATTTCCAATTGATATTCATTCATTCAAGTCATCATGTAGAAGAGTGAGACTTCTAGTCCCACCCTGGAAGTCTCCCCACATACATATCCATGGACAGCAACAGGATAACTGAGTGGTCCCAGAGAAAGCACCTCCTGATACAGACCTATGAGAGCGCCCAGTGAATATCTCACTTCTGACCTGATGACCTGAAAGTGAAGCATGTAGTTGACCAAGTCCTCCCCACCAACACTCCCACTCCCATATAAGAGCTTCAATTGATTGAAGTATCTTTTCCTCCTGAATGTGACTGTAAGGTTGAGAACTATTATACAGCTGGGCATGGTGGTGTATGCCTGTAATTCCAGAGACTCAGCAAGCTAAGGAAGGAGGATCACAAGTTAGAGGCCATCCTCAGCAACTTATCAAGACACTCAGCAACTCCGCAAGACCCTGTCTCAAAATTTAAAAAATAAAATAAAATAAAAAGGGCCAGGGATGTAGCTCAATGGGTAAATAACTTGGGGGTTCAACCCCCAGTACAAAAAAAAAAAAAAAGACAAAAACTAATCCACTATGGTGAGAGTGAATTAGTGACTACCTTAGGAGGAGGGGTTGGTTCCAAAGGAGCACAGGGAACTTTAGGGGGGTGATGAAAATATTCTATATCTCAATTATAGTGGTGGCTATATAGATATACATACGATATTCAAAATTCATCAAAATACACACATGGCATATTTACTGTTGCTACCTTGATAAAAGTAGTTTTAAAAAATACGGATAAATTTCTTAGGAATAAATGACTTTGAACTTAGTGCTTCTGTTACAGGTGGACCAATGATCACATGTTGAGAAACATTATTATAAATGATGAGGTGCCATCAAAAAATTCTAGTGTGATCCCATTTGCATATTAGAAAAATCATTTTGGTGGGAAGAATGACTGGAAACAATAAGTGGAAGAGCTTATTAGAAACATGTAACTTCTGGGCATATGGGACATGTGAGATCAGTTATCATAAATGTGTTGTGGCACCCATCTGCACATTAGTTTAATTTTCTCTACAGCACCCAGCATCCCAGGTGGAAAAAAATGGAAAAAGATGTTTGACCTAATCCATGGTTAGCTTTACCAGCTAGGGAAAAAAAAAGAAAAAGAAAAAGAAAAAACAGTTGCAGCGAAGCAGCAATATGCTAATATAGTTGATAATTGTTAAACAGGATGGTGTCCAGGCTGATAGGAAAATTAAGCAAGCAGATAAATTGGCAGAATAGTAATGAGTGGGGGGATGAGAGATGAAGCATGAGAGATGAAGCCAGAAAGCACATATAGGAGAAATGAGGGAGAGGTTGTGGTCAGTGGCATGTTGAGATATTAATGATGATGACAAATCTTAGATAATTTTTAAAAACTAAATTAAGAATCAATAAATGGGATGGACTCAAACTAAAACACTTCTTCTCAGCAAAAGAAACAATCAATAATGTGAAGAGAGAGCCTACAGATTGGGAGAAAATCTTTACCACATGCACCTCAGATAAAGCATTAAACTCTAGGATATATAAAGAACTCAAAAAACACCAAAAAAAACCCAAATAACCCAAACAACAAATGGGCTAAGGAACTGAACAGACACTTCACAGAAGAAAATATACAATTGATCAACATATATATGAAAAAATGTTCAACATCCCTAGCAATTAGAAAAATACAAATCAAAACTACTCTAAGATTTCATCTCACTTCAATCAGATGCAATTATCAAGAATACAAGCAACAATAAATGTTAGTGAGGATGTGGGGAAAAAGGTACACTCATACATTGCTGGTAGGAAAGCAAATTGGTACAACCGTTATGGAAAGCAATATGGAGATTCCTCAGAAAACTTGGAATGGAACAACCATTTGACCCAGTTATCCCACTCCTTGGTTTATACCCAAAGACTTGATATTAACATATTACCAACATACTATCTACACAGCCACATCAATGTTTATAGCAGCTCAATTCACAATAGCTAAACTAAGGAACAACCTAGATGCCCTTCAACAGATGGATAAATAAAATGTGATATATATATCACACTCACACTTCACATTTGTGATATATATATATATCACAAATATATATACATATATGTATATATATGATGGAATATTACTCAGCTTTAAAGAATGAAATTCTGACATTTGCTGGTAAATGAATGGAGTTAGAGAATATCATGCTAAGTGAAATAAGTCAAACCCAAAAAACCAAAGGCCAAATGTTTTCTCTGACATGTGGAAGCTAATTCACAATAAGGGGTGGAGAGGGAAGAATAGTGTTACTTTATATTAGGTTGACTTGTTAAAGGTATATGCATTTACCTGTGTGTTAGTAAAATATTTCTGAAAAAAAAATTAAGAACTTTATAACACTGGTGTGTAAGGAAAGAAAACTAGAACACTGGTGGATACAGGAGGGCGAGAGTTTCACTGTGTTCCTTTTTGTTACTTTTGATTATTGAATCATGTGAAAGTTATTACTTATTCAAAACTATATAGATAATATTAAATAAAAATAAGGAAAAATACATGTGATATAATAAGAACGGAACATAGAATGAGGCATTTATGCTTAAAGTACATAAATTAGGCATGTATACATGAACAAATATTAGAAGGGAAGAAAAATAAGCCTATTATGATTTGCTTAAAAATGTCTAAGAGAAAATGTAAGAAAGTAGACAAGGATTAAAAAAAGGGAAAACAGATCATCTGGACATTCCAAATTTCTATATAATTCAATGGGCAAATACAGCACCTCTCGTGCTGGTGCCAATCCCAAATTATAAATGCAAAACATGATTCTGAAGAGCCATTGGCACTAAAATAATAAATGTAGTTCCTTTCTAATATGTTGTCTTTTTGTGCTTGTTTCCTAATATTTAGTTAGCCTGCCTAGGCAACATGTACGGCACATAAAAGCAAGTCTCCTATGACAATGTCTAGGCTCAGCAAATCTCCCTGGACTGCTTGCTGTTCATTAGACTTTGCTCTCTATTCCCGTATGCATGTGATGTTACCTTGTTGTTCAGGGAAATCATTATTATCCATTCCAACTAATGGATGAGCCTGTGATACTTAAAAGGAGTCACAGACCAGTGGGAGATGTCATCTGTATCTGGTTACACACACACACACACACACACACACACACACACACACACTGGTGCTGAGAGACCTAGGATCTTTTCACACCTCAGAACTTGCCAATCAAAAGGTTTCCCCAGCAGTTAGGCCCCTCTATACGCATCCACCCTTCTACCTCTCACACCCTTACCTGGTCATACAAAATCTAGCCTTTACTTCACACTCATAACTTGACACTGATTCTAAAGTTAAGGAACCTGAGGCTGTAGAGGCAAAATTATCTAAGTTCCTGATGACATCATGGTATGTTAGTTCCGGGTTTATTAGAATTGCACATTTTAAAAAGAGTAGGCAAAGGAACCCAGTTTTCTTACTTCAAGCATGTCTCTTATGTTTCTCCATCAGGGAGTGCTCTACCTTGCCCCACAGCAGGATAGGGTGCTGCACAACTAGCCCTGCACTGCATACCTGGACAGACACACAAAACAAGCTGCACTTGTTATAAAAGATTGAATCAGGCTGCTCTCTAACAAAGGACTAAACAGAGAATAGATGCTCAATAAATACGCTGACTTTAAATGCACCAAAGAAAGAAGTAGTTCTATTCCAAGAAGCCATAAATTGTCTTAATTCAGTCAATAAAATGTACTCAATGTCTTAAAAAAGAGGCTGGGTACTGTTCACTTAGGAGGTCTTCCCTATCTGTTCTTAGCCCACAAGCTGACTGCTTCCTGTGTGCACGCTCTCTGTCTATGTCTCTGTCTCTGTCTCTGTCTCTCTCACTCACACACACACACACACACACACACACACGCCCTTGTTCAGATGTGCCTAATTAGAATGTAAAGTAGTAAGGAAAAGCAATAATTTAGTGACTAAAAGAAAAGTTTTTTAAAACATCAATTAACTAGTGTTTCAGGACAAAAGGAACTCAGGTATGCAGAGGTATTTTGGTCTGTGTTTTTCCTTTACTTTATAATCAAGTCATGTTAATGTAAACCATAAGCACAACTCAAACTAAATATACATTTCACTCATGAGTAATTACAAAGCAGGCATTTCAAATCAGTGTTCATCTAATGTTTCTAGAACAATTATTTAATTTTCAAGGTCCAATATCTGCCAAGTAAATCACCAATTTCCAGTTCATTCTTATTTAATATAAAAAAATCTTATTAGTATAAAGCTATTTCACAGCTGTCTTTAAACTAAACCATAGTCAAGAACATGAAGCAGTTGGGGTTTGCTTTGGTATCTCTAAATCAAATATTCCTTTTTGTTCAAGTATAAAAGAGTAATACCTAAAGTTATGTTTTATTTTGAAGTTTTAAGCTGAGCTTCATAACCTCAGATTTTATTATTTTCCAAAAGCAACTCCAATTTTCAAATAGATGTCCCTAGCACTGTAAAATTAAAATAATGAAAGTAAAAATAAAATTTTTAAACAATCATTTTTGCATTAAGTAGCATACCAGATCTAGTAGCAAATGTATATCTTTTTTTTTTTTGGAACCAAGGATTGAACTCAGGGACACTCGGCCACTGAGCCACATCCCCAGCCCTATTTTTGTATTTTATTTAGAGACAGGGTCTCACTGAGTTGCTAAGGGCCTCGCTAAGTTGCTGAGGCTGGCTTTGAACTCGCGATCCTCCTGACTCAGCCTCCCAAGTCGCTTGGATTACAGGTGTGCGCCACCATGCCTGGCACAAATGTAGATCTTGAAAGGTCTTCATTTTCATATTCTTTAATGAAAATGATACTCAAATGGCTTGTTCAAACGAATTGTTAGTTGATTATGAAATCCTAAATTAACCAAGGTACATTATCAGAACATGAGTCTGGTTGGGTTAAAGAGGATTGTCAGATTTTTGGTTTCTGTATCTTTCACCCTTTGATAAGGGAATTAGAATGCAGGCGGTGAGTTGAGGCTTTACCTCCAAGTTGGATTAGCCTGAGTTCCAGCCTTGACTCATATTGGTTGTGGAAGATCAGGTGGATCACTTCAATTTCTCTGAGCTTTTTCTGAATCGTTATGAATTGGGGGAAATACCTATCCCCTCACTGGGCATCAGGGTGATGTTTGTGAACAAATCTTGGAAAAAACTGAAACTCAAAACATATACCATGTAAAGGCAATGAAGATGAATAGATTAAAGGAAAGCCTAGAAATGTTCTTTCCATATGTGATGCATAAATAGACTTTTTCTATAAATGACAGCTTCAGAACATTCTTATATAATTCTATCATTTATTGAATACAAGATGGTAGTGTTTCAAATTTTTATTTATAGCTATTTAATGGCTATCATTGTAAAACTGGCTTACTATTTTGAGTATATTGTAAAAATCATTAGAAACTTTAACATTTTGATTGCTTATTGAATAGGATACTTCTTAAATTTATGTCTATCTGACCTTGAAATTTGGGGTGAAAGATACAAAGAATGGATTAGCCTGGATTTGGAGGCATTTTTCTATGTCAAATCCTTTAAAGTCTTTCTTCTTGAAAAATATAAATAAAGGACATACTAATATTCAGGGCTCAGATAGTATGCTTTCACTCAAAATACATGATATACCAAAGACAACTCTGGAACAGTCAACATTACCCAGTCAGAAGAATGTTTTGATTTATTAATCTCTAAGAAGAAAAAGTAGATGGGCCAATAGATCCTCTGCTTCTTACTGGGTATTTGAAGGAAAAACGAAATGAGCACCCTTAATCCTTCACCCCATTTTTGTTGTAATAGCCCTGGGTAAAAGGAATGAGTGAAGGCTTTCGGATGGACAGAGAATGAGACATCAATGTGTATGATCTGACCCCTAGGTATCAAGAGGCCTGCTAGTATCAAGAGGCCTGCTACTTACATCTTGGGGTAACACTCTGTAATCGAATTCTAATAGTCTCTTTTCTAGGATGGAAGAGAGGAAAACTGGAGACAAAATCACCAATATCATATCCAGTGTGAGAGAGGTCCACCCAGAGAGGAAGGAAGCCTGAAGATGCAAATCTCCACCAAAAGCTAAGGGAATGCAGAAGGCAAGCCATTTTCATTCTTCCCTGGTTCCCCCCATATCGCCATTATTTCTTTATTTTCTCTAAAGTGCATGGTGCAAAAGAGGGCTTATTACAGTAACTATGCAAGTGGACTAGAAAGTATGGAAAGGTTTATCCCAGAAGAAGTTCTGAAAGACTTATGTTGTAATTATACTACAAATTAGAAAAAAGAAAAAAGTCAGGCACAGTGGCACATGCCTATAATCCCAGCTGCTCAGGAAGCTGAGGCAGGAGGATTGAAAGTTCAAAGCCAGCCTCAGCAAAATCGACACACTAAGTAACTCAGTAAGACTGTCTTTAAATAAAATAAAAAATAGGACTGGGGCTGTGGCTCAGTGAAACAAGTATAATTGTGAATGTCTTTACTTTTAAAATGGTGGGTGGTATATTTCTAAAATATGAGGATGCAGTAAAAGTCCAGAAAGGGGTGTGTTGGTGTATTTGATTGTGCAGCTGTGTCCAACAGATGAACTTCTGAGATATTTACATATTTCTGAAGTGTGCTGGCACTCCCCAGGAAGGTTTCCCCTACTCCTTGCAGAATTCCTTTATTTTTCTATTTATTTATTTATTTTGGTACCAGGATTTGAACCCAGGGGTGCTTAACTACTGAGTCACATCCCCAGTCCTTTTCATATTTTATTTTAAGACAGTGTCTTGCTAAGTTGCTTAGGGCCCCACTAAATTGCTGAGGCTAGCTTTCAATTCATGATCCTCCTGCCTCAACCTCCCAAGGCCCTGGAATTACAGGCATGCATCACCACACCCTGTCAAAATGTATTTCTTTTATAAACAAAACATCTGCCTATTTTAACATAAGTAATGCATGTTTTTGCAGAGTAAATTTTTAGATGTATTTATTTAGCATTTGTTTTAGATATTATAAAATTTTTTATGTAACAAGAGTTTTGAAAATGAATCTGAATTTACATAAATACAAAATTCCTAAACTATGTCTTTTTGTAAATAAGATTTATCTTTAGCTTTTTCTTTTTTAATCTTTTTCCTCTCATTTTCTTCTGCTTGTTTTTCAAAATAATCTTTAAGGAGCTGGTTCAGGTGTGGTTCATACTGGCTTGCATGTTGCAATCCATTTTTGGTTCCTTAAAGATACAAAACACAAGACAATATTCTTTATTTTATAGTTGTCTCCATATCATGCCAGTCCTTTCCAACAATGACAAATCCAGAACTATTCCTGCCCAAACTACCCCAAGCATTAACCCCCAAAAGTCAGTTTTAATTCAAAATGCTTAGAAGAAATACATTTCTATTTTACCTTCACAATGTTGGATCACACGCCCCCACAGTTGATTTTTCCTCAAACAGGCTAAATTTCCCACAATCAACAAATGCCTCCTTCCTCTGGTCAATGCAACATTCATTCGTTTTTCTGAATCAATGAATCCTACTTGTCTTGTCCTTACACAGGAAAGAATAATGATCTCCTTTTCGGCTCCCTGAAAAGCATCTACTGTGGACACCTGCACACCTTTAATATTAAGATGGTCAAAGCTCACAGCACTGAGTAAATGACAGAGCTGTGGAAGAAAGAAGACAGGACTCATGCAATGCAGACAGTAAAAAAGGTAAACCTCCAGACCTATTCACAGCCACCACCTTAATTAAACTAACATTTCTCTTTCATGACTTACATATACTTGGCTAGACAGCTTCTAAAATGATAGATAATGACAATGTTAATGAAACAAAAGAGAAAGAATAACTTCTATTGCTAGGAGACTCCTTTGGATATGCTAATTTAGATCTCATAAATAAGGAAACAATGAAAAAACTACTAAAAGAAAAATCTACTTAGAAGTAATTGGCTCAGGTGTACATTAATATCTAGTATCTACCCTTGATTTACTGATAAATGTAGTAATAATGAGAGAACATTTTGGAAAACAAGATTGAATCCCATCTGTCTCAAAACAAAGCATACACCATATTTTCTTCTCTCTAATTTGTTTATTTGCATTTTTGCCCCAACAGCTGTAAACTGAATTTAATTAAACCTTGTTAGGTTTACATTCAATTATGCAAAAAAAAAATCCAGGCCAGAAAAAAAATCAGAATGTTTCTTTTTAGTACATAAATTACAGTCACAAAAGTTTTTTAAGCACCAAACCAAACTACTGCAAACGTAATATTAAATACTGTAATATATAATTATAATGTTTAACATGTGACAAATAAAATATGTAACACAAACCTTGTACATCTGGGATTTGTATAATGTTATCACTCCAATCATAGAGCTGGCGATTCCACTTGCTATCAATGATTGAATCAACTTGAGGGTAAAAGCAGCTTCTGCCACATTATGAAAGCTGTTATCTCTTTCAATCTAGAATAAGAAACAGAGCCTAAATTATATTTCCCAGAAAAGCTACGGAAAGACCAAGTAAACCCACAAAATTAAACTGAGAGACTGAATTGTGTTGACTTTCATCAACACTAATGTCATTTACCTGTTCCAGTCCTTTAACATTATAAAAACACAGGGTGGGTAGCCACTCCAATAAAGGGCTCCTCTCAGTTTCTGAAATGCCATTCAAAAGGTTTCCTTCATAAAATAGATCATTGGCAATAGCACTGATTGCAGGATGACAACGGTATTGGGTTCGCAACAGAATTGGCTTGTGACCCTACAAAGTTTAAATGCAGAAAAATAAAATAGAGCATTTTCTCTCAAAAACTATAATATTTAAACATTTTAAAATATCACTGTATTAGAGTCTTAGAGGATGAAGTATAACCATGATACAATATACCACAAATAAAAATATTTTTTAAAGAGGTTATTAGGAGATCTAGTTTGGTGATAGAGGGCTTGACTAGCAATGTGTGAGGCTCAAGTTTAATCCCTAGCACTGAAGGAAAATAAAAAATAAATTCATGGTACACTATTACACTATAAAATATAAAACATCAAACACATTAAATCTTCAGCTTATTATCTAATAAAGTTTGGCATCTAACATGCTGGAATAATCCTAATAGTAAAATTTTTTTTTTTTTTTTGGAACCAGGGATTAAACTCAGGGGCACTCGGCCACTGAGCCACATCCCCAGCCCTATTTTGTATTTTATTTAGAGACAGGGTCTCACTGAATTGCTTAGGGCCTTGCTAAGTTGCTGAGGCTGGCTTTGAACTCGCAATCCTCCTGCTTCAGCCTCCCGAGTCGCTGGGATTACAAGCGTGTGCCACCACGCCCGGTTTAACTTTCCTCTTTGAGGAGAGTCATTTTTTCATTCTGAAACTTCAAAAATGTTTCAAATTTCACTAATTCATCATAATATCCAACTCTCATTCACTTTAGCAATTTTCTGGATCATGTTCTTTATTTGCAAAAAGTTCTGCCGTGCTGTTAGAATATATGGAACACTTACAGGGAACTCTAATAATAATACTTGTATAATTAAAACAATATTGATGACTGCATGGACAAAATATCTTCCAGGGGGAAAAACACATAAGAAATGTGTCACTACTCTATGGGGCATAGATCTGTCTACATTTATAAGTCCAAGTCAGTAGGCATGTGAAACCTTTGACAAAAATCATTACATATAAAAATGCTCAAAGATCATTATTTGTAATAGGAACAAACAAATGTTCAATGTTAGAGAAGTGACTGAATAATGGCATATCCACACAATACAATATTTAGTGATTTCTATGATAACAAAAATGGTTACAAAACTAGTAATGACAAGGGGGACTGATTTAGTATAATAGAAAGTTTAAAAAGGCAGAATAGAAATTATATTTATTTTGTATGGTTCCAACTGTGTTAAAATACATACACTTGGTATTCGCATATAGCCATCGGATAAAAGATGGAAAGGAAAAATACTAAAATATTACAAAGGGTTTTGTCTTCAAGTGGCAAGATTATAGATGCATTATTTTTACCTTTACTTTTTTGTAGTTTAACACTTTCTATAATAAGTAGGAGATATTACTTATTTCTTTACTTTTAATTAATTATGAACTAGCTTACATATATAAAAAAGTAGATAAAGTAACATGACATCCATGTGCCCAGCAACTAGATTTGATATTAGCATTTGGTCATGTTTGCTTCACAACTCTCTTTGGTTTAGAAATTAAGTATGACATATACAGCTGAAGTCCCTGCCACATTATTTTCTTCTACCACCTTCCCCCAAAATGATCCCAATCCTGAATTTGATTCGTAGCATTCCCATGCACCTTTATATGTTGTGTATTACATTGGTATGTGTCTATAAATAATATATATATATATCTCATCTGATGTGCTTTCGAAATTCACATAAATGGTATTTTCAATAAGTATCCATTTGCACCTTGCTTCTTTCAACATCCACTATATTTCTGAGAAATATCTATATGAATGTAGTTCATTCATCTTAACTTTTTAATATTATTCTATTTGGTGACTAAACCATTTTTCAGTCTATACTTTGCCTTTTTAAAATTTCCCCAAATAAAAATATACTTCACGCCAGGCGTGGTGGCGCACACCTGTAATCCCAGCACTTGGGAGGCTGAGGCAGGAGGATCTCGAGTTCAAAGCCAGCCTCAGAAACTTAGCGAGGCCCTAAGCAACTCAGTGAGACCCTGTCTCTAAATAAAATAAAAAATAGGGCTGGGGATGTGGCTCAGTGGTTGAAGTGCCCCTGGGTTCAATCCCCAGTACCAAAAAAAAAATATATATATATACACTTCACATTTAAGAAGGCATTAACAGATAAGTGGAAAAGCAAAGAGCAGAAGAACAAGCTTAGTATGTTACCATTTTTTTAAACAAAGGGGAAATAATTTATGTATTTGCTTCTACTATTATATCACTGGAAAGCTATAAGGGATGACTTGTTCTGTGGGAGAGACACAGTGGTTGAGGGACAGAAGTGGAAGCTTTCACAGTCTCCATATTTTGTGGTTCTTATTGAATACTGAACCATGTGACTAGTGCCTACCCCAAAAATGCTTTTAGAATTTGAAAATGTTTTAAATTGATTTTTTTAAAAAAGGTTGTTAAAGCTGGGCGTGGTGGCGCATGCCTGTAATCCCAGTGATTCAGGAGGCTGAGGCAGGAGTATTGCGAGTTCAAAGCCAGCCTCAGCAACTTAGAGAGGCCCTAAGCAACTCAGTGAGACCCTGTCTCTAAATAAAATACAAAATAGGGCTGGGGATGTGATTCAGTGGCCGAGTGCCCCTGAATTCAATCCCTGGTTCCAAAAAAAAAAAAAAAGAAAGGTTGTTAAAAGTCTGATTCAAAAGAAGCTCGATACTGACTTATGGAAGGAGTAGAAATTTTGTAATTTGATTCAATAAAAATTAAAAGCTCAAGACAACAGAAAGTTTGGTTCTTTACAAAACTGACTACAACTCAACTAAAAAGTCAATGCAGCCAAGTGTGATGGCACACACCTGTAATACCAATGGCTCCAGAGGCTGAGGCAGGAGGACAGCAAGTTCAAGGCCAGCCTGGACAATTTGGCAAGATCTTGTCTCAAAATAAAAAATAAAATAAATAAAATAAATAAAATAAAAAGGGGAGGGGATATAGCTCAGTGGTAAAGCCCACCCTGGGTTCAATTCCCAGTAATGGGGGGAAAAAAAAATCCTCAATGCAACATAAAACACAAAAATAAAGAGAACTCTGAATTAAGAAAGTAGAATAAAACTGCCTTGAAGAATCCATTCCCTAATATCTAAAGGAATAATAACCAAAAATAATAATAAAAACAAAACTAATAACAGCAATAAAGAACCAAATTTAGCAGTTATGCAACACAAAAAGGTGTGTGGCTATTCCAATGTCATAAACTTTAAAAAAAGTGCTTGTCATCAGGAATTAAACAAGATTCTGGGGTAAAGGGAGAAATGCAGCACCATGAGATTCCTGACCTCTCCTGAAGTCATATAATGGAAATGGCTCCTAATAATAATAATAATAATAATAATAATAATAATACAAGGGAAGTGAACTGGGCAGTGTTTAGTAGAAGTGAGGCTCTAAGGATCACACAATGAATTGATGAGCCATTTGGAGCCTGAGTATCCCTCATGTGGGAAAGAGATATCAACATCCAACCACATGGAGTGAATTCTAGTAGTATATTTAACAAACTTTAGATATGACAGTGCCCACATAAACTAAGAAAGACAGATGGGCACAGTGGTGCACACCTGTAATCCCAGTGGCTTGGGAGGCTGAGGCAGGAGGATCACAAGTTCAAAGTTAGCCTCAGAGACTCAAATTTAGCAAGAGACTCAGCAACTTAGTGAGACCATGTCTCGAAATAAAATACACTGCTGACGGGACTGCAAATTGGTGCAACCACTCTGGAAAGCAGTATGGAGATTCCTCAGAAAACTGAGAATGGAACCACCATTTGACCCAATTGTCCCACTCCTTGGTATATAACCAAAGAACTTAAAATCAGCATAATACAGTGACGCAGTTAATTGATGTGTACATGTTATACTGATGTGTAAATGTTTATAGAAGCTCATTTCACAATAGCTAAGCTATGGAACCAACCTAGGTACCCTTCAACAGATGAACAGATAAAGAATGTGGTGTATATACACCACATTACTCAGCCACAAAAAAGAATGACTATGACTTTTGCTTGTAAACGGCTGGATCTGGAGAAATAAGCCAATCCTAAAAACTAAAGGCTGAGTGTTCTCTGTGATATGCAGATGCTAACACAATAAGAAGGGTGGGGAGAATATAAAGTCACTAGATTAGACAAAGGAGAATAAAGGAAAGGGAGGATGGAACAGGAAAGACAGTAGAATGAGTCAGACATAACTTTCCTATGTTCATATATGAATATACCACCAGTGAAACTCCACATGATGTACAAACACAAGAATGAAATCCTAATTAGACTATATTACATTCCAATTATGTATATGTCCAAATACACTCTATTGTCAGGTATATATAAAAAGAATAAAAAAATAAAAATTAAAAATAAAGAGGGTTCAGGATGTAGCTCAGTGGAAAAGTGCCCCTGGGTTAAATCCCTAGTACCAAAAAAAAAAAAAAAAAAGATGACATATATTCTTAATCTAGTTCTATTCCAATCCAACTTCTAAACCGTTCTGCCACCAGGGTACTAGAGAAATACACAGAACACAGAATACAAATCTGAAAAAGCTTCCCAAACATGAACATCAGGAAATGAAAGAGGAATGGCAACTATGTAAACATATAACAGCTCCTACCTGAAAACTAATAAAGTAAAGGAAAACAATGCAAAAAAATACTGTCTTCGTTGGCTTTATGCTGCTATAACAGACTATCTGAGACTGGGTAATGTATAATGATGGAAATTTATTTCTCGTAGTTCTAGTATTCAGTGAGCAACTTCTTTTTTTATTTTTCTGATACCAGGGATTGAACTCAGGGACACTTAACCACTGAGCCACATCCCCATCCCTTTTTTTAAATTTTGAGACAGGGTCTTGCTAGGAGACCTCACTAATTAGCTGAGGATGGTTTTGAACTTCCATCCTCCTGCCTCAGCCTCCTGAGCCTCTGGGATTCCAGTCAGCAACTTCTTGATGCATTTTCCCATGGCAGAAGGCAAGAGGGTGAGGGGATCAGGGTGCAAAAGGGGGCCAAACCCCTTATAAAAGTAATCTAATCCTGTGGTAACAGCATTAATCCATTTATTCAGACACAGCCTTCATGACCTAAACAATTCTAAAAGGTACCACCTCCTAACACCTCCATGTTGCAAATCAAATGTCCAGCATGTGAATTCTGGAGACACTTTCGGAATTCAGTCTAGACAAAAGTGTTACCAAGGAACAGAAGTAATATGTCCACAAGAGTTTAAACATTAGTATCAAATCAAAATATAATCCAGTAAAACGCCCGGCACAGTGGCGCACGCCTGTAATCCCAGCAACTCAGGGGGCTGAGGCAGGAGGATCATGAGTTCAAAGCCAGCCTCAGCAACTTGGCGAGGCCCTAAGCAACTCAGTGAGACCCTGTCTCTAAATAAAATACAAAATAGGGCTGGGGATGTGACTCAGTGGCCGAGTGCCCCTGAGTTCAATCCCCGGTTCCAAAAAAAAAACAGAAAAAAATTTATCATATTATTGCACTGAAATACACTCCAATTAATTTATAACCTATTAAGGTTATAGAATAAGCTCTTACACCTAGATTAAAAAAAAATTACAAAATACTCAGGCTGGCCCTAAACATCACAATAATAGTCTATACTAAGAGATATTTAGAAATGCAACCAGTAGATTTACTTTTCAGGTAATCCAAAAATTGCTCTGAGATCTATATGCATGTTGGGATATTTAAATATTTGTGTTTTTAGACTCTTGTTCTACTGTTGTTTGATTTAATAGTTAAAAATAAAATCATTAGCCCACAAAAGAAATTGTTGTTTTGTTTTTTTTTGCAGTGCTGGGGATTGAACCCAGGGCCTTGTGCTTTCGAGGCAAGCACTCTACCAACTAAGCTACATCCCCAGCCCAAGAAATTTTTAAAAATACAGAAATGTTGTTGGGATATATACCAATAAGCCACAGTGACATTCACATTTATAGGCAACGACATTTTCAAACATAAAGAAAACTCAGGATATGTTAATCAGCTTGATTTACTCATTCTAAGATTTTATATACATATGGAAATATCACTGTACTCCATAAATGTATACTATTATTAATTAAAATTCTAAAGTAAAAAAGAAAGAAAACTCCAAAAAGTAGGCATCTATGAGCCACTTTATTTATTTATTTTTCTGCGGTGCTGGGGATTGAACCCAAGGTCTTGTGCTTGTGAGGCAAGCACTCTACCAACTGAGCTATATCTCAAGCACCATGAGCCACTTTTGAAAAAAATAGAAAATAAAGTCCAAGGAACTCAGATGAATGAAGCTAAGTACTGCATCTATTTACATACAATTCTAAATGTACAAGTTAGGATTAAGAACAAAAGGTAAAGGTAAATGTAATATGCTCAGAGAATACAAAAATGATAAGGTAACTAGCAAAATAGATACACTGGAGGGAATAGAAAGGTGGAAAAGAAACATTAAGCATTAATATCTCTAAACTTTTTTGGAGGTGAAGACACTGCTTGACCACTAAGTCACATCCTCAGCCCTATTTTGTATTTTATGTAGAGTCAGGATCTCTCTGAGTTGTTTAGCAGCTCACTTTTGCTGAGGCTGGCTTTGAATTTGTGATCCTCCTGCCTCAGCCTGATCCACTGGGATTACAGGTATATACATCCACAACTGGCTTTTTTTTTTTTTTTTTTTTTGATACTGGGGATTGAACCCTAGGTGCTCTACCACTGAGCCACATCCCGAGCCCATTCTGGTGTTTTGTTTTATTTTTGTTTGTTTGAGATAGTGTCTCACTGAGTTGGTAAGACTATCCTCAAATTTGCAATCCTGATGTCTCAGCCTCCTGCATTGCTAGGATTATAAATCCCGTCTTTTTTTTTTTTTTAACAGTTCTTTTGGTTAGAATATTTAAATCTTTTGTTTATAAAAATGGGTTGATTTAGCTGGGTGTGATGACAGATGCCTCTAATCCCAGCAACTCAGGAAGCTGAGTTAGAAGGATCTTGAGTTCAAGGCCAGCCTCAGCAACTTAGTGAAATTCTGTCTCAAAATAGAAAATAAAAAGGGCTGAAGATATAGTTCAGTGGTAAAGTGTCCCTAGGTTCAATCAGTACCCCCCAAAAAAAATTTGATTTAGACTATTGCATATTAAAAATAGCAATTATGGATAAGTAAATTGTGACATATGTGTATAAAACAGAATATCATTCAGCAATAAAAAGGGAAAAAGTCATACAGAGAATAGAGAATCCAGAAATAAACCCTCAAAAACATAGTCAATTGATACTTGACAAGGATGCCAAGAAAATTCAATAGGAAAAGGAGAGACTTTTCAACACATAGTATTAGAAAGACTAGATATCTACTTGCAAAAAAATGAGATTGGATTCTTTTTTTTTTTGTTTTAAAGTTTTCCTTTTTTTATTTTGATTCATTGTACACAAGTGGATTACAGCTGTTTTTTCTCTGGTTGTACATGAAATAGAGTCACACCATTTGTGTAATCATACATGTACATAGGGTAATGATATTTGTCTCACTCTGTTATTATTCGTGCCCCCCTCCCTGATCCCACCCCCTTTTTTTCCCCTATGCAATCCATCCTTCCTCCATTCTTGCCTCCCTCCCACCTCGCATTATGTATCATCATCTACTTATCAGAGAGATCATTCAGCCTTCTAAAATATATATATATGTGTGTGTGTATATGTATATATATATACATACAAAAAATATACATATATATATATGTATATTTTTTTAAAGTGAAACATAGAATTACTATATGACCCAGGAATTACACTTCCAGGCATACACTGAAGAAATACACTGTGAAAGCAGGGATTCAAACAGATATTTTTACACCTAAATTCACAGTGATATTATTTACAATAGTCAAAAAGTGGAAACCCAACCCAAACATCTATTGGTAGAAATGTAGAATATACATACAAAGGAATATTATCTAGTTTTAAAAAGGAATGAAATTCTGACACATGCCACAACATGGATGAGTCTTGAAAATATTATGTTTAATAAATAAGTCAAAAACAAAAAGTCATATATTGTATAGTTCCACTTACATGAGGCATCTAGATTAAGCAAGTTCAGAAACAGAAAGTACACTAGAGGTTACCAGCTAGAGAGTTGGGGAGGGAAGAATAGAGAATTATTGCTTAAAAAGTACAAAGTTGCCGGGCGTGGTGGCGCACGCCTGTAATCCAAGCAACTTGCGAGGCTGAGTCAGGAGGATCTCGAGTTCAAAGCCAGCCTCAGCAACTTAGCGAGGCTCCTAAGCAACTCAGTGAGACCCTGTCTCTAAATAAAATACAAAATAGGGCTGGGGATGTGGCTCAGTGGCCGAGTGTCCCTGAGTTCAATCCCTCGTTCCAAAAAAAAAAGGACAAAGTTTCTGTTTGAGATGATAAACAAGCTGTGGAAATGGGTAGGTGATGCTTGTACAAAAACACAAATGTACCGTAGGGAGAAAAAGTAAAACAGTACTGATCTATAAGACGGTGAACCTCAAAGACATTGTACTGAGTAAAAGAAGCCAGTCACAAAAGGTCACATATTGCGTATTCCATTTATGTGAAAAATCTAGCACAGACAAATTCATACAGACTGAAAGCAAATGGTGATCACCAGGGGCCAGGAGAGGAGGGTATGGGAAATAACTGCTAAATCAGGGCAAGGAAAAACATCTGGAACTAGAAAGAGGTAATGGTTGTACAGCATTGTGTATGAACTAAATGCCACTGAATTATTCACTGTAAAATGGTTGATTTTATATTATTTGAATTTCACCTCCATTTTAAAATATACTAATTATTTTTTAAATGTCTAAAACTGTGAAGTAGAGCTCCTCATGGATAATAGAAGACTTAAAAGTTTCTTAGGTTTTGGGGCTGGGGCTGAGCTCAGTGGTAGAGTGCTTGCCTAGCATGTGTGAGGCACTGGGTTTGATTCCTAGCACCACATATAAATAAATAAATAAAAATAAGGGTCCATGGACAACTAAAAAAATAATTTAAGAAGATGTTATCATGAATAAAAGTCACACTTTTTTTTTTTTTTTTTGGTGGGGCTGGGGATTGAACCCAGGGCTTTGTGATTCTGAGGCAAACACTCTACCAACTGAGCTATATCCCCAGCCCAAAGTTACACATTTTTAATAAAGATTTCTTATATTTACACACTACTGAAGTACAGGGAAAAGAGTCTTTCTATAAAGTCATGCTAAAATCATGGATTCTCATTCTATTTAAGATGAATACTTCTAAGCAATTCCTATCATAAACTAATAGGAACAAGGACTAGGTCTTCTAATATTTCCATTCTCCTGCACCATGTATAATCATGTGTGATAATGCTAAAAGTATTTGGCAAAACTTACCATTAAGCAAAGTCGGTCAAAAAGAGTTTGTTCCAATCCATTTTCATGAGCTGCATCAGAACCTTGAATAGTAGGAGGCAGCTGTTTGGGGTCTCCAACGAGAATCAGCTTTTCACATTTAAACCTTAAAAACAGAATTTCAAAAATTAATCTAAGCAATGACAAAAGAGCATATTGACAACATTTATTGGATTTTCAAAAATGTTTTCCAAGAATTCAAATCCCAAGATGTGTACTGAGAATTGAGAACACTAACAGTGCTAAAAAGTATATTAGAATCTTTTGCATAACTTAATTTTTTCCACATAAACCCTATGAAGTATCCCTTGCCTCTGCATGAATTTAGAATTTCAAAGAACACACTTAGAAAACACTAATTTTTAGAATCCATAAACTCTTGGAATTAGAAGCTTCCTTAGAATTGAGTTGGCTTATTTTAGAGGTGAGGTAAATTAGGCTCTCAGAAGCTGTCTTTCTAAATAGGAGTTAAGATATAATAGGGAGGGCTGGGGATATAGCTCAGTTGGTAGAGTGCCTTGCAAGCAGAAGGCCCTGGGTTCAACCCCAGGCACAGCAAGAAAAAAAAAAAAAAAAAAAAAAAAAAAAAAAC
This sequence comes from Glaucomys volans, assembly GCA_020662805.1. Lineage (NCBI taxonomy): Eukaryota > Metazoa > Chordata > Mammalia > Rodentia > Sciuridae > Glaucomys > Glaucomys volans. Next base: position 67,524 of record JAJEJO010004524.1, read on the forward strand.
AGATTTAATGGGGAGGACCGGGGAGGCGCAGCCCAGCGCACAGAAGGCTGAGAGTTCCCCACTCGGGACGTTGGCCCAGAGCGCTCCCGTGGGTCCTCCACAGGCCGAGGTCACAGCCCAGAGCCACTTCAGTGCGGGAAGTGGGCACTGAGGAGAGGACACTTGGGTCATCCTCTCCTGGGGGCCCAGCCCAGAGGCCTACATTCAGCTCAGACAAGTCCCACCAGAATTCTAGGTCGGGGGAGGCGGACACAGAGACAGACATCAGGCGCAGCCCAGCGCACAAACGGCTGAGAGTTCCCCACTCGGGTGGTAGGCCCAGAGTGCTCCCGTGAGACCTCTGAGGGGGTAGCAGGCACGCCTCTAATCCCAGCAACCCGGGAGGCTGAGGCAGGAGGATCTCGAGTTCAAAGCCAGCCTCAGCAACTTAGCGAGGCCCTAAGTAACTCAGTGAGACCCTGACTCTAAATAAAATACAAAATAGGGCTGGGAATGTGGCTCAGTGGGCGAGTGCCCCTGAGTTCAATCCCCAGTTCAAAAAAAAAAAAAACTCAATAGACAGCATAAGCAGCAGGCTACATCACCTGGAGGATAGAACATCAGACATTGAAGACAAAACATTTAATCTTGAAAACAAAGTTGACCAAACAGAGAAGATGGTAAGAATTCATGAACAAAGCCTACAAGAATTATGGGATATCATGAAAAGACCAAATTTAAGAATTATTGGGATTGAGGAAGGCACAGAGAAACAAACCAAAGGAATGAATAATCTATTCAATGAAATAATGTCAGAAAATTTCCCACATCTGAAGAATGAAATGGAAAATCAAAAACAAGAGGCTTACAGGACACCAAATGTACAAAACTATAACAGGTCAACACCAAGGCATATTACAATGAAAGTACCTAAAATACAAAATAAAGACAGAATTTTAAAGGCTGCAAGAGAAAAAAAAATCAGATTACATTCAGGGGGAAACCAATACGGTTATCAACAGAGTTCTCAACACAGATCCTAAAAGCAAGAAGGGCCTGGAATAATGTATTCTAAGCCCTGAAAGAAAATGGATGCCAACCAAGAATCTTATACCCAGCAAAATTCACCTTCAGATTTGAAGATGAAATAAAATCCTTCCATGATAAACAAAAGCTAAAAGAATTTACAAATAGAAAGCCAGCACTACAGAACATTCTCAGCAAAATATTCCATGAGGAAGAAATGAACATCAACAATGTAAACCAGCATAGGGAGGAACTACCCTAAAGGAATAGCCAAATAAAGGAGAAACCAAGTCAAGTTACAAAACAAAAATAAGCCACAATTATTTGGAATACAAATCATATCTCAATAATAACCCTGAATGTTAATGGCCTGAACTCATCAATCAAAAGACATAGACTGGCAGATTGGATTAAAAAGAAAGACCCAACAATATGCTGCCTCCAAGAGATGCATCTCATAGAAAAAGGTAAAAGACTAAAGGTAAAATGATGGGGAAAAACATAACATGCACACGGACTCAGTAAAAACATCCTCACATCAGATAAAGTGGACTTCAAGCCAAAATTAGTTAGATGGAATAGTGAAGGACATTTCATTCTCCTTAAGGGAAGCATAAATCAGCAAGACATAACAATCATAAATATTTATGCCCCAAACAACAGCGCATCCATGTACATCAATCAAATCCTTCTCAACTCCAGGAACCAAACAGACCACAACACCCAGTGACTTTAACACACCCCTCTCACCACTGGACAGATCTTCCAAGCAAAAACTGAACAAAGAAACTATAGAACTCAATAACGCAATCACTAATTTAGACTTAACAGACATATATAGAATATTTCATCCATCAAGAAGTGAATACACTTCTCAGCGGCACATGGATCCTTTTCTAAAATATACCATATGTTATGCCACAAAGCTACTCTTAGCAAATACAAAAAGATAGAGATGCTACCATGTATTCTATCAAACCATAATGGAATGAAATTAGAAATCAATGATAAAATAAAAAACAGAAAGTACTCCAACACCTGGAGATTAAATAATATGCTGTTGAACAATGCAAGGATAACAGAAGACATTAGGGGGGAAATAAAAAAATTCTTAGAGATCAATGAGAACAATGATACAACATATCAAAATCTCTGGGATACTATGAAAGCAGTGCTAAGAGGAAAATTCATTGCATGGAGAGCATTCAATAAAAGAATGAAAAGTAAACAAATAAATGACCTCACATTACAACTTAAAGCCCTAGAAAAAGAAGAACAGTACGTCACCAAAAGTAGTAGAAGACAGGAAATAATTAAAATCAGAGCTGAAATCAATGAAATTGAAACAAAAGAAACAATTCAAAAAATTGACAAAACAGAAAGATGGTTCTTTGAGAAGATAAACAAAATTGATAAACCCTTAGCCACACTAACGAAGAGAAGGAGAGAGAAAATCCAAAATACTAAAATTTGTGATGAAAATGGAAATATTACAACAGACACAATTGAAATACAAAACATAATTAGAAGCTATTTTGAAAATTTATACTCCAACAAAATAGAAAACCTGAAAGACATCAACAGGTTCCTAGAGGCATATGAGCCACCCAAACTGAATCTGGAGGACATACACAACTTAAATAGATCAATTTCAAGCAA